>JAVIXY010000081.1:8455-34848 GCA_033030565.1 Fusarium nematophilum
GTGAGAAAGGGCTTGATCAAGAGGCGGGACGACAGTCGGTGGTGAGTGCGCTGTACAAACAAATGGAAACGGCGGGCTCCTTAAGTGTCCCAGTTTTCTCCTCCCTTCCTTGGCCAAGCCGTTGGACCAGGTTGCACATGAATTTCCCCTCCGGTATTGTTCATTGAGGTGGCTTGCGCTAGAGTCCTATTCATGCACTCTTTGGTGGCCGGCGCGGAACCTGGATATGGCCCGGGTTGACACCCTCACCCTTGCTCTCGCACAAAGAAAAAGAAAACACAAACGCGGGCAGGGGGGCTACGGCTTCTGAAGTGGCAACTGGCTGTGCGCTTTCCCGTCCGTGATACAGTTGAAAGTTTCAACATGGGCCCAATAGTGTTGTGCGTTGGTTTGCGCGGCTGGGAGGCCGGGCATCTGGACTCTGATTGCGCCCCCAAGTTATTCTTGGACCGCGCGACCAAGAGCGGGTAAGAATGCGCGCACCCCTTGTGACAAGTCCCGTGCCTGCTCAGGATTACGAATGGGGCATCTGTATTAACGGAACATCAACGGATAGTAGCGCATTTCGTTTATAGGTAGCTGTGGCTAGCCGTCCTAAGCTATCCGACATGTAATATCTTGATGTGCTGGCAACGGGCTGGGTTGGAGGTTCCTGAAAAGACCCGTTGCCCGAGAATTGAACTTTCCCTCCTTTCTCTCTCCAACTCTTTCTCTATTGTTTTCTGCCCGACATTCTTCCAGTGCCCTATTACAAGGCCATCATCACCCCAGCATGGACTTGGTTGTCGGCATCGACGTCGGAACAAGCGGTAAGCGGTGCTTGGCTTGTTACACTCTCTTACTCTCTTACTCTCCCCATAGCGCATAGGAAGCAACAGCTGACGAATGGCCCTCTGTAGGAACCGGCGTTGCCTTCCAGGAACGGAACGGTGAGGATGTTGTCGTGGTCGACTGGGTCAAGGACGAAAAAGTCCCAACTCAAGTAGCCTACAACACCTCCGACACAACAACACGAGCGCCCGTTGCATGGGGATTTGAGTGCAGCCGCAATCCGGATGAGACAGGCGCCATCCAAACGTCACAGTGGTTCAAGCTGGACCTTGGAAAAGAGAGCGAGGACCAGGACCAAGTCAGACGGCTCTACGCCGACTACCTGTGGTGTCTGCACGACAACTTGTCGAAGCAGCTCGCGCAGCACCTCGGTGGCAAGAGCTGGGACGAAGCCAGCATACAGTTTCTTTTCAGCACCCCTGCAACCTGGGACACCGGCGTCGTCGACACTTTCAGAGGGCTGCTCGAGATCTCGCCATTTGGCACGAACCCAAAGCACACGGTTTCGGTTCCCCTGACGGAGCCATAGGCAGGTGCAGCTTCGATGCTCTGTGACGAGGAACGCTACGATCCTTTCAAGGTAAAAGACGCAACAGACGCCCTGGGGAAGTCGGTTCTAACATGGCGCTCTAGGATGGAGACACAATCCTGGTCGTTGATGCCGGGGCAGGCACCGTGGTAAGCCGGCTTTGCCAAAGATCGAGTGCAACATGACTGAATTGCCAAAAAGGACTTTGCCCTGTTGAAGGTTGAAACGAAAGACCGCCGAACAAAACAAGCCGCTGAGCTGCGCCCTGTAGAAGGTTTGGTCCCTTCTCTTGTTCCCCCCATTGACTTATTCCCCTTTGTCTTGTCTCCTTCCAGTGGTCCCTTCTCTCCCCCCTCTCCCCAACACCCCATGACTAAGTAACCACTGAAGGCAAGGAAGTCGGGTCCGACTTTATCGATTGCGGCTTTCAAACTCTCGTCGAAGAATCTTTGAGACCCATCGAGGGGCTCCTGGGCCGTGACATCACCCAGGTCGCCGCCAAGCTGCGCTACGACGGCGTGTTCGAGGCCAAGAAGCGGGGCTTTGCGCCCCTTGGTTCGGAGAAAGAGACCAAGTTCGAAATCGACATTCCCTCGCTCAAAGAGCCCGTCGAGCCCGTCGAGCCCGCCCAAGGCCGGCTTTCCGGGACCAAGCTGGCTCTCGAAAGGTGAAGGCGCCCATTACCGATCCCGACTGTCCCAACATGCGCGCTCGCTTTGCTCACAGGAAAGAAACTAGGCCCGATATTGAACCGTTTTTCGATGCACAAGTGCAGATGCTGTCCGAGCATGTCATCGACATCCTCGATGATGTGGCGACTGGCCGCAGGGGAGACTCGGCCAGCCATATTGCAAGTGGACAACCACCCCTCCCCCTTTCCTTGTCCGAATGTCCTAACCCATTCTCCGCCTTAGGACTACATCTTACTTACAGGAGGCCTCGGGAGTTCTCTGTACATCCAGCACAAGATGCGGCAGCTCTGCACAGCGGAGCATCATCTGAAGCTCGAGGGAACCAAGCTGGTCGTGCCGTGGCGTCCACGTCTGGCTGTTTGCAGGGGCCTCGTCTACCACGCCTTGATGGACGTGGAGATCTTTACCAAACGTCGCGCCCGAGCCTCTTTCGGCATCGCCTGCCGGGTTCGCCGGGGCAAGTCTCTCCAGAATCGGTGGGAAGAGATCAAGAAGGATGCCAAGGCGAGGAAGCGGCCAGTGATGACAGACCAGTTCAAACAGAAGTGGTTTGAAAACTGCATCGACTGGTTTCTCTTAAAGGTTTGCACTGTCTTTTCCCCCCCAAAAAAATCCTTCCCCTCCCCCCCCCCATCATCAAAATGCATCCGCTCTAATACTGGGATGGAAAAAGGGGACCGAACTCTCTGAAGACCACCTCTTCACCTCCCGCTATTCCTGCACTTTCGATCCGGACGTCAAGGTGTCGGACAGAGTATGCCAATTAAAAATCGTCACGAGCTTTGAGGAGAAACCTTCACGATTCCACGATACAGGTGAGGCGAGCCACTTTGAGGTAGCAGGCAACCCAAGCTGACAACCCGGGCTAGTAGGGGAGAACAAGACGCACGGCGTGATGCGTCTCGACTTGTCCCATGTGGAAGGGGGGGGTGTTGACGAGAGGAACTCCCATTGGTATGAAAAGCTGATGGGCAAGAAGCACCACGTCAAGGTCAAGTTTGTCCTCGAGGCAGACATTGGGTGTGCAGACGCCACGTTCCGGTGTTGTAAGAAAGCAGAACCCCCCGCCCCTTTTTCTTCCGGTCGTGGCGGCCACGAGATTGGTGATGATTCTGACAAAACATTCTCCCCCGAGCAGTTGACATCACCAAGCGACGGCTCCTCAGCGAGCCGCTGCGCGTCGAGATACACAAAGATGGGCTCCGATACGGAGGGGAGGACCTCCTGCCTTTGTCTGTGGGCTGGGCTGAAGCGGAAGCAGAGGCAGAAGAGTTGGCAGTTCGGAAACTTTGGGAGACATTGCCGGCAGTAGTCCTGGTAAGGGAGGGGAGAGAAGCTTTGAGGAGTCTGCATCTGTCTGGGCCGGAAAAATAGGCACTGTAGAGGCAACAAAGGCGAAATTTGGGAGCCCAAAGAATCAGGATTATTCATGCCATTGGAGAGCTTATCTGAATGCCAATCTGTTTGTGTCAGCCCCAGGACGCAACATTGACAAGTCCCGGGTCTAAAATAGATTGATCAACGGACTTGAGGACCCCATGATGGAGGTTGTGCTGTGGGAGCTTCCGGGGTTTGTGAGAGACTCCCGTACGGCCGCCACCCCCCCCCCCCCCCCCCCCCCCCCCCCCCCCCCCCCCCCCCCCCCCCCCCCCCCCCCCCCCCCCCCCCCCCCCCCCCCCCCCCCCCCCCCCCCCCCCCCCCCCCCCCCCCCGGACCCCCCTCTGAAAGCCTTTCAGTCGTAAAAAAAGTCTGGAAAATTGAAGCTGAATAATTCATCCTGTCTTTTCCTTTGTAATCGGCTCCCAATAGTTCCAGCCCGCAATGCTACGTCCCGCGCTCTCCGCGGAACGCACGTTCTCTGCCTTTTTATGTGCGCATAAGACGCGTAAAGCGAACGCACTTCTTCTATCAATGAGCCACAACTCGCTTGGAATCTCATTGCCAATACTTCCCTCCAATCTCTCCATCTCAAAATAATAGCCCCCAACCATGAAAGTTCTCGTCGTCGGAGGCACCGGCCTCGTAGGAGGCCACGCCGCCCTCTTCCTCCAGTCCCAAGGCCACGCTGTAACTATCGCCTCCCGCCGCCGCCCCGAAGCTACCATCCCGGCACTATATGACCTGCCCTTCATCCGCGGCGACTACCTCAAGTCGGAGATTACGCAGCAGCACCTCGCGGGCTTCGACGCCGTCGTGTTCGCGGCAGGGAGCGACGTGCGCCACGTGCCCGCGGGCGCATCATCAGCAGACGAGCACTTCCTCCAGGCCAACGGAGAGGGCGTCCCACGCTTCGCGAGACTTGCGAGGGATGCGCGAGTCAAGTCTTTTGTCCACATTGGAAGCTTCTACCCTCATGTTGCTCCCGAGCTAGCTGATTCGATAGCGTACGTCCGCTCGAGAAAGATGGCGGCGGATGGAGTCACTGCGCTCGCGACAGGGGAATTCCACGCCTGCAGTCTCGACGCGCCGTACATTGTTGGGACAGTACCGGGGATGGATGTTCCTCTTTTCAAAGCTATTGTTCAGTATGTAGAGGGCAAACTGGGCATCCCCCCTTTTGCTCCCCGTGGGGGAACGAACTTTATGTCGGCGCAATCATTGTCTGAGGCTATTCTGGGAGCTCTAGAACATGCAGAGGCTGTTTCGGGAAAGTCTATCCTCATTGGGGACGAGAATCTCTCGTTCGCGGCCTTCTTCAAACTCTTCTTCCAGGCTGTTGGAGACGACACGGAGATTCCTATTTCAGATGAGGAACATCCGCTCATGCCAAGAAGTTCCCTCTATACCGGTGAGAGACAGGTCTCCTTTGACCTTGGTCCGGCCACGACTGAGTTGCTTGGGGAGTACCGTCGGAATGATATTGCCAACGCGGTGAACGAGATTGTCTCACAATATCACTCTAGAAATTCTTGAAGATCGAATTCATAGTAAATAGATGGCAGGTGATGCAGAAATCATATAATATCTCTCTGGAAACATCAGAAAGTCTCGGATCGTATATTGGTGATCCCATTGGTTATTCATGGTGTTGCCACCAACCGCGTCTTCAAGTACCTATTCGCAGGCCATTCAGCCAGAGCCCTAATCAAGATCTAACTCCTCCTCAAGAGAGACACCAGAAATACCGTCCATAATTACAGAAATAGTACTGGGCAGCGCCAGCAACACCTTGTACAGTGGACAATCCAAACCAGCTCTGCAGCGATGTCCGTGGTCTTCACTAACCCTCTTGAGCCGCTCACTGAGCCAGGAGATACTGCGAGTCTTGAACGGCTGCACCGACGGCCACAGATTGTGTCTCTCCAGGCAGCTCAAGTACGCGGCGATGCGGGTCTCTGCTGTACACAATAACGGGGCGACTCCAACGACTTGGCAGGGGCGGCATTGACCAGCGTCGGGAGGCAGATCTCGAAGGCATTCTGTGCAGAAGTTGCGGCCCGTTGCATAGACTTTTGGGAACGCTCGCAGTACACGCTCGTTGCCCTGAATTGCCATGTGCATCTCGTCCAGCAACCGCGAAATCTCGGTAGCCAGGGCATCTAGATATAGGTCAGTCAAAGGTCCAACAGTAATCGGCCGTCATACCTATGATGTCAGATGGCAGAGTGGCGATGACCTCATCCTTGGCCCATTCAGACTCAAAATCCAAGCTCAGATGCGGAATGACCTTTTTCGACACACTGGAGATGCATGTCTCACATCTGAAGAAGTAGGCCGCAGTAAGCAGAAGCCCAAGCTGCTTCGGGTCAGACTCGCCCTCGATGGCGGAAAACCACGTGGACGCCCAGGGGCGCAGGGCGGCATTGCATCTGTACTTGTCGCTGTGTTGCGCCACCGAGACGAGGACCAAGGGCTCGAGCTTGTCGAATTTCCGGTCATGCTTATAGTGAAGGATGGAGAGGATGATCTCCATGGCCTCGGGGTCATCCTCCTGAAGCGTTATCTCGGGACATTCTCCCTGTCGTACTGAGGCCCCTTCTTTGAACTTTGACCCGAACAGAGCGTCAAAGTAGGGCGAGGCAACAGTGAGGATGGTAGATGAGATGAGGCACTTGATGGGCTGCTTTGTAGGATGGTCAATGACGAGGATGGCGTCTCGTTGGCGTACAGCTGAAGCATCCTCTGCTCCGTGGCTTTGGGGGCGCTTGAGCCTTCTTCGGCGGCGGGTAGGCTCGCCATGGTGAGTCTCGGCCAGATGGGAATTTATTGAGAGACCAACGATGGAAGTAGAGTTAGGTTCGAGTTCCGCCTACAAATACCACCGGCTTATCCACAGCCCGCCTCCTGGACCCGCAAGCTTCTCCCGTTTTCCGAGAAGCCCAGCCATAATTTCTCGGGGATATGCTTCGTGAAACGGCGGTCAGTGCCGTTTCCATGACTAAGGATACAAACCCCCGTTGTTGGCCGTTTTAACAAAGAGATCGTGTTGTCGTGTCGTTTGAATTTACATCGGGCAAACTTAAACGCCAGGCCACGTGATATCTATTGCAATTGCATGGACTCCGGGTTTGGTAGGGCCAAGAGAATCCATGCAAGTACGGATACATAATTCGGAGACGAAACTCGAGCAATGCAAAATCTATTTCAGTCTCCAGCGCTACCTACACGGTGTAGGTTGAGTTGTAACTGAGGATTCCGGAGCCAAGGAGGACCGAGCAAGGGGGTTTTGGTACAGAATTTCTGCTTTTGGGATCACAGATCGACAACAAAGCCCCGGATTTAGGGTGTAGTCTACGTTTTTTTAGTCCCTGTATAAATTGCCTACTTCCAGCCGATGGCTCAAGGGTAGCTGAAAGGATCTAAAAAAGTTAGCATGACTTCATTTCAATGACCCATGTGACCCCCCACCCGGACCAGAACTAGGAGTTCCAAAAAGCCAGAAGATAGCTAGCATCAATGTAATATGGTAACTCTTCATTCAGGGTCCATAACTAAATAGGTTCATATTGGAGACGTCGGTGTTCGATACTAGCCACCCTCGCAGAAGAGGACTTAGATCCTTGCAACCTTGACCGGTGGGGGCATGCATAATGCAGACTCGTGAAAAGATCTATGGTAGTGCCATCAGAGTTTTCAGTCACGTAAACATCATCGTTGGGAGTCGATGATGTGTCTGTACCAGCAACCAGGGCTGGGTAACTGTGCAAAGATTGCATGGCCAGGGGGGATGCACGGCGGGCAATACCACAATGAGTCGTGACCGATTCCCTCTGCTGATGAGGCTACGTTGACCCGAAGTGTGAAGGATAAGGAGGAAGGGGAAGAGCTGGCAAGCGGAAGGAGACGGCGAGGTGTGATACTTCGTATGGGAAGGCGGCAAAGACTAGAATGGCATTCGAGGCTCGTAATTTTCTTGTTAATCTCGCACCAGATGGCCTCCAAATCTTGTCTGGATTGAGAGCAACTCGGGTAGGGACTGCGTTAAGCTGTCATCTGCCTGTCGACCCGGGGTATCTATCGCTTTTGATAATGCTCCTCATGTAGTGATATAAGAACAGAGAATGGCAGGATTTCTATAATATGTAGTCCTTTCTCGCCCAGTAGATGTAGAATCAGCAAAAGTGATGGCATCCCGACGGCAAAGACAGCGGTAGGAAGGACGGAAGAACCGAACTGTCTCTCCTCTTCTTTACCAAGAGATCTACTTCCTATCTCATCTCCCTGAGTCCATCCCGGGGGTAGGAATTGCCTTCTATCATTAGAAGAAACAGAAAGTCCAGTCCCCATTGTGTTCAACTACAAACACCGCCTTCAGCTCCGCCTCCCACGTCCTCTGATCCCATCTCCATCTCCATCTTCTCAACCCTCCTCTGAAACGTCGGTCGTCTTCCTCTTGTTCGTTCGTTTTGCCTTCCGCTATCGAATTTCGCTTTTCAACATCAAGAAATTGCATCATCTCAGAAGACATGTGAGCCGTTCTTCATCGTCAAGCCCCAGCGAGAGTCGACAGACACAGCAGTGTCTCATCACTGATGAGCTTCTAACCAAAGGTATGGACTTTCTCAGTGATTCGGGTTAACCTTCAGTGAAGAAACCGCTAATCTACAGAGCGTACGCGCTATGCTTCGCATGTCGCGCGGTGCTGACAAGTGTCATCCATCTGAGAAGTGAGGCTTTGATGAGAGGAGTCGGGTTCTTTTTTTTCCCTCTGGGTTTTCCTTGATACCGCACCTGCTCAGCCGATCCGTGACGTACACGTGTGGCTAAAAAAAAGGAAAAATGTCTTTTGGGTTTTCTATGCCGACTACGACACAACCAGAACTCCGGCTCGGCGAGATGCGAAGCTTCGGATTGGCGGCAGAAGTTGCAGCGAGGAAGAGAAATTTCAAATACTTTCTGGGCTTGGCGGTGGGTGAAATGGTGCAACAGAGAACTGTCCCGTAGACTACCTCAGACTTGACGACGTTCAAGATTCGTTTTGACGTCCGTCCTGCTGTACAAGCGCTCGTTTACCTATTTCACTCCTTTTTATCTCACTCTTTAGAATCCAATCGAAACGTGCCCGTCCAAACACAACGTCGGGGTCTGCTATTATATTCGTGAGAGTTAGACGGGGCGTCGGGGGATGCTCCAGAGCTCAATGGCCTAAGATTGGGAATAAGAGACTGCCTACCTAGAGAAGCTGATAGGGCTGACGGGCGGACTGATGAGCAAGGCAGAGTCACGTGTCACTTGCGTTTCGTCTCAGTCAAACTTCCACACAGGCCTGCAAATGCATGGCTCCGCATTGGGCGGGGAAAAACACAAGCCCCACCAAGATTTTTGCGAAGCTTCGCATTTTGGAGGGGCAAGAGATCGATATCCAGATTCAAGATCTTACCCCAGCTACTTTCCCAGCGCCTCTACAGGGCAGCTCCACAGACGACGTCCTAACATATCCAGACTTGGTTCACTGCCATACAAAGACCAGGAACAAGCCCCAAGTCTCCGAGAAACCACCCGTCATGGCGACCGCCACCATGACCGCGACGGCCGTGCCGACCAAGAAGAAGCCCGACCTGGCCCCCGAGAGCGAGCGCTTCCTGCGATGCTGCGCCGACGTCGCAAACGCCCTCATCGAGGACCACGAGGCCTCCAAGGCCGGCCGCACGAAGCGCGACATCAACCTCAACACCCTGCGCAACAAGCTCTCCAAGAAGCACAAGCTGATGAACATCCCGCCCTTGACCGCCATCATCGCCTCCATCCCCGAGCACTACAAGAAGTACATCCTGCCCAACCTCATCGCGAAGCCCATTCGCACATCCTCGGGCATCGCGGTGGTCGCCGTCATGTGCAAGCCCCATCGCTGTCCTCACATCGCCTATACCGGCAACATCTGCGTCTACTGCCCCGGTGGGCCCGACTCGGATTTTGAGTACAGCACACAGTCATATACTGGTTACGAGCCGACCTCGATGCGGGCCATTCGCGCGCGGTACGACCCCTTCGAGCAGGCGCGAGGACGAGTGGACCAGCTCAAGTCGCTGGGCCATTCGGTGGATAAGGTCGAGTACATCATCATGGGCGGCACCTTCATGTCGCTACCGGAGTCGTACCGCGAGGAGTTCATCGCGCAGCTTCACAATGCCTTGAGCGGGTACCAGACGAACAGTGTCGATGAGGCGGTGGAGGCGGGCGAGATGAGTAACATCAAGTGCGTCGGCATCACGATCGAGACGAGACCAGACTACTGCCTGCAGCCTCACCTCTCCGACATGCTGCGATACGGCTGCACGAGGTTGGAGGTCGGAGTGCAGTCGCTCTACGAGGATGTAGCGCGCGACACAAACCGAGGCCACACGGTCGCTGCGGTCGCCGAGACGTTTTGCATCGCCAAGGACGCCGGCTACAAGGTCGTCAGCCACATGATGCCTGACCTGCCCAACGTGGGCATGGAGCGCGACATCGACCAGTTCAGAGAGTACTTTGAGAGCCCAGCCTTCAGGACCGACGGCCTCAAAATCTACCCGACGCTGGTCATCCGAGGCACTGGCCTGTACGAGCTGTGGCGGACGGGGCGCTACCAGAACTACACCCCCAATGGGCTCATCGACCTCGTCGCCCGGATCCTCGCCCTGATCCCCCCCTGGACGCGCATCTACCGTGTCCAGCGAGATATCCCCATGCCCCTGGTCACCTCTGGTGTCGAGAACGGCAACCTGCGCGAGCTGGCGCTGGCCCGGATGAAGGACTTTGGGACGACGTGCCGCGACGTGCGGACCCGTGAGGTCGGCGTCAACGAGATCAAGAACAAGATCCGGCCGAACCAGATCGAGCTCGTCCGGAGAGACTACGTGGCCAACGGCGGGTGGGAAACGTTCCTCGCCTACGAGGACCCCAAGCAGGACATCCTTGTGGCCCTGCTCCGGCTGCGCAAGTGCACCGAAAAGTACACCTTCCGGGAGGAGCTCACCGGCCAGCCGACCAGCATGGTGCGGGAGCTCCACGTCTACGGCACGGCGGTGCCGGTCCACGCCCGCGACCCGCGCAAGTTCCAGCACCAGGGCTTCGGCACGCTCCTGATGGAGGAAGCCGAGAGGATCGCGCGCGAGGAGCACGGCAGCGACAAGATCAGCGTCATCTCAGGGGTCGGCGTGCGGAGTTACTACAAGAAACTCGGGTTCTGGCTGGATGGACCGTACATGAGCAAGTGGTTGGACGGTCGAGAGCAGGGGCCTCAATGATGAGTGGGCGTGGATTGGTAAAGAAGCAACGGACACGGCGAGATTCGGAAATACCTCACGGCAGGAAAAATCCATGGATTCATAGACAGGCGCAATGGTTTGGCAGCATGAAGATACTGTAGTTTGAATGAGGACATGACTGGCTTATCTTGTTCATCATATTGTTCGTGAGAGCCAAGAACTTGGGCTGAGAAATAAGCATTCTCACCCGAACATCTTGGACATGACAATCTCAGGCAGATAAACAATCTTCCTTCACATCTCCCACATCTCATTCAGTAAAAGTATGACTCCATCACGAGGCCTCCTCTCAACTAGGCATCTAAGGCGTCCTGCTGACCCGTTCCGAACTCGCGCCTCAGATCTTAGGACGAGATTCCCAAGATCTGCAACATCCCATTGGCTGTATTCCGCTTAGTCATACTCTTCAACCTTCGCCGCGCCAGCTCTACTTGTCACCTCCCTCAAACGCCTCACTGAATGAAAGTCTACAATGAGTCTCTCAACGCCATGAACCTCCGTCGCAATGACGCCCCGGACTCTCGAACCGGTGTCCTCCCGGCGATGCCCCCCGAGGCGCTCCCGGACCGGGACCCCCGCAGCAACGCCGCGACCGCCGCCTCGGCCGCCGGCGTCCGCGCCCTGAGCGCCCAGGTCGTCGCCTTCTACTTCCGCGCCCCGGCAAAGGCCTTCTTCCGCACGCGCGTCGACTACCTCGCCTACGCGAGGACGGTGCATCAGGCGCAGACCCAATTGATGATGAAGGCCGTGGCCAATGACCCCTCCGCTTCGCGCTTCTCGACCCTCCTCCGCCAGGCCTGGCTCCTCATGAGGAGCACCACCCCGGGGGTGCTGACGTCGGCAATCAAGCACCAGGGGTGGGGGATCGTGCCTCACCAGGTCCTGCCGCCGCTCATCGCAAACGTGGGGGTCGGCGCCGTGCTATACACGAGCTACCTCCAGATCCTGGGGCGCCTGCACGAGGAGAGCGGCCAGGCGAGGAAGAGGGTGTACCCGCCTCCGCAGCCTTCCCACACCTTCACAGCCGGTCTACTCGCCGGCGGGCTACAGAGCGTTGTCGCGGCGCCGCTGGACGCTCTTCAAGCGCGGTACGACCACCGGGACCTGATGCCCAATGACGGGAGCGGCAAGCCTCGCAGCATGTGGGCCTTTGGCTCGGAGAAGCTCCGCGAGATCGGCCTAAGAGGCATCTTTGCGGGATGGGGCCTGTCGCTCGCAAAGGACAGCCTCGGGAGCGCCATCTTCTTCAGCACGTTCGAGTACGTCAAGGCGCAGGGCTACTACCGGTTCGTGACGTGGTACTACGGCGGTCTAGCAGAGGACATTGTCGACGTGCTGGCCACCAAGAGGCCCACGCACAAGCACAACGACGGGAACATCGTCATCCGGCCGCACTACGCCCTCGAGCCCATGTTCCTCCTCCTCGCGGGCATCAGCGCCTCCTTCTCCCAGCAGGTCCTTCTCCACCCTCTCACGCACTTCCAGGTCAAGCACTGGGACCACCTTGAGGACCTCGACGCCAAGGCCGCCCGGCTGCGAGCCTCCAGAGCCGCCGGGAACCCGGATCAGCCTCGACGGCGTTGGCGCATGCTGCGCGCCTACTACCACGCTTACCAGGAGTCGCTGGCCGTGTGCGTGGCCGAGGCGAGCAGCGAGGGCCTGAGCCTGACGCGGTGGCTTTACCGCGGGTTCTGGTGGAACGCGATCCGGCAGGTGCCGAGCACGAGCGCGGGGCTCATCATCTTTGAGCTGATTCGGCGCAAGTACGGGTTTGGGCAGGAGGAGGTGAGGATCCTGAAGGATGGGTATGATATCCTGCTCCATTGAGAGCTGTCGTGTTTTATGGCAAAGGCGTTGTGGGTTTTTATTTGGTACAACGGTAGACGAGATGCATCTCCTCTTTGGCCTTGGAGGTTTTTTTTTTGTTACCAGGGCATGTAGAAAAGATCACTCTTATCACTTAGAAGGGACAATGAATGGCACGACTTTTCATTCTCACTGTATTCGTTGCCTGGCTTTGCTATTCCTCAACTCTCATGCGAAGACTCGTTAAAAAAGGGAAGACGTTTGCCTCCTGTCATGTCCGCTCTGTTCCTGTGGTTCATCTCTCGTTTGCTCGTCTCGAGCAACGTGAAGATGAGATGATGCAATAAAATGAAAACGGCCTCCAATCTTCCTCCCTGTATTCGGTCCAAGTCCAACGCAAGGGCACGGTAATAAGATAGACGCAGTTGATGCCAAGACGGACCCAACGAGGATAATACATGATCCCCCGGTCTTGTACAACACTGCGAGTGAACCCCTGTCCAACGAGAAGACAAGAACAAATCGCCCATTTCCTCATGTAAACAACCAAACATGTTCCGACCAGCTTCGTCATCCTACTCCGACAGGAAGACGACATGTTCCCAGTTCATTCAGTCACCCGACGCATCAGGGTACCCACCCTCTCAAACCATCCGTCTTTCCAGTTGTTGACGTCCTTTGGCAAAGTGGTGTAAAACCACGATAGCTCTGCAGCGAGAGCACAGGTCTGACGGAGGCAGTCGGGGATGTAATCATCTTCGTCACGAGGGAGAAGCCGCGCCAGACCCTGAATCCCAAGATCCGACAGATCGATGCTGTTAACACAATCCCTGAGACGGTCTCTTTCGGTGGGGTCGTCGGCGAGAAGAGAATATGCGAGTTCAACCCGAGACTTGATGACAATATCTGCGAAACGGTTGACTGCTGCCGCCCGAGGCTCTTGAACCCAAGCATCGACGACGGAGCGGTCGAGCTGGATGACCTCACGGTCTGCAAGGCTGGCCAGGGTGTCCAGGCGAACTTCCCGCTCGAATTTCCAAAATTCTCTCTGGACATGGGCGTAAAATTCCTCGTTGATCGGTATTCCTTCAAGATCAACAGGATCCTCTTCGGCGGAGAGATTCTCCTCCAGGCTCCTTTTCAGAACCCTCCTCACAGTGCCAGCGATACACAGTCGGGGAGTCCACAGCTCAGGTTGCTCCAAGTCCTCTTCGCCATCTCTGAAGATGAACACACGGGGGTCCGGCCGCCTGAGCCATCTATGAACTCTTCGCCAGTAAGGTTCTGGGTCTCCGACTGCGCAAAAGGCAGTAGTGAGTTCGTTCACCGCGTCCGCAAGTTCGAGAAACTCTCGAAGTCGGTCGCAATGCAGCAGTGTATCGAGGCAGTAGGAGAGATAATCTCGGACATAAACCCGTTCGTCTTGGCCTTGGTGAGAAATCTGCGCATCGCGAGAGGCAAGTGAAGTATTGAACGGGATGCGAAGAAGGTGAAGTGTTGTTACGGCAACGTCCATGTTGCCGGGGCAGACGGCCTGGAATATGGCCTTCTCCACGAGAACCTGCCTCCGGGCAACGTCCTCTTCAGCCTTGATCTCATCGATTATAGCGTTGATGCGTCTCGATCTGGGGCTTCCGGAGCGGTCACAGCTTGTTATCACATCCAGTATTACTGTAGGTGAATATATTTCTTTCTCCTGCGGATCGATGGTAGAAGAAGAAGGATACGACATTCTGATCGTTGAGAAGTCGTCGTCGTTTTGTTGTTGTTGATGATGATGATGGAGGGGAAAGGAGGAAAAGAGAGGCGGAGAACCCAGAGGCGGTAGGAAAGGGATCTGACGCTGGGCGAGCGATTAATGCCTTTTACCTAGGAAAAGATTAAGTGCCCGGCACTGTCAAGTTTGACTTCGAGCAGCGTCGGGGGACAGGCAGCAGGATGGCGCCGAGCAATGATGTTGACTGATGAAATTTGCGTCTGCAGTGCAAGTCTGGATGATAGGAGTAAGGTTGAGTGCTGGACCAGGCTTGATACTAGGCAAATTCGAATGATGAGGGTAAGTCTGGGTTGAAAAGTAGAAGGAAGAGGGAGAGCGGGTGGGAGAAGTCAGAGCTGGTTTGCGGGGGAAAGAGGAGGAAGGCAGAGGTCTTATAGCCCCCAGTGGACTTGGCTATTTTAGAAATGTCGAAAATCCCTTTCGACTTGCATCTCTCTAATCTGCTGTGATGAGGGCAAGATTACGAGACCGGCAGAAAAAACTTGGTCCAAGTCACTGTTCTCGATATAATGTTCCTAAGAACATATTATGCGTGGATGAACGTTGCCGTGAGTCACCTAACAGCACATCCGAACTTTCTTTATCACAGAGAAATCGGCATATCATTCTAGCAGATAATCCCGAGAGAAAGTACTCCCCCCTCTGCAAGTCGCCCGGAGAGTCTCGAGACAAGGTGATTCGACAGGACACCGCAACCCTAACACAGAAACTCCACCGCCCGAGCAAACGCATAGGAAGCAAGAAGACATTTGAATGCCTTCTGCCATATGTGGCTTAATGCATGTCCGATAATCACGAGAGAAGACTCTGCCCGTTCTGCCAGTGGACTGGAATCCCTCACCACGCAGCAAGATTGACGGAAGCCGAAACCAGAGACGCCACCGCCCGAGCACACGAAGAAGCAGAGGAAGATGCAAGACTCCGAACACAATTTCTTTCAAAGTTTGAAGGCTTTTGATGACCTACTGCCTCAGCAGAGAGACCTACAAAGGAGGCACAAGAAGATAATCGACGGTCGCGTGCGCAAAGGCAGTGATATGTATGTTGCCTCTTGCTTGGATCGACGACGCACAGGTTCCGAAGAATACGTGAGACAAATATATTTCCGGTACCAGCAAGAGTAGGCAATGCCGAGATGTCAAACCGGTAATGTGTCCAGGTACGGGACCTCAGCCTGCCCCCCGCGAGGCTTCTCCGAGAAGCCCAATGCTTGCAGTGAACCACCCGAGAACTCGAGGCGGTGATAAGCCAACAGTTAAGTTCCATACCATTTGCTCAATAGGCCAGAGACCTCTGACACGCTCAAGACGCAGTGTCTTGCAGGTTATAACTTTGTACGAAATACACCTTCGCCACGCCATCACGCCTCGACGGAAGTTTCATAGAATCAGAACCACAAAAGTCAACCGCCAGCCCTCCTAGCGATACACCCAGAAACAATATCGCGTCTCTTCTAAAAGCCTCTCCTCGCGTTACGCACATCCATAGTCATGCCTCTGGCCAGGTTCAGCCCTCTCCTACTGGCTTCTCTAGGGTGATCGTGAACCTCAACGGGTCGACCCAGAGACCAATCACCGTGATTAAGAGTAGAGTAAGACGTTGCAGCAGCAAAACTAAATACACATTGTGCCTGTTACCGGGCACATGGAAACTCTAGCTGTGGCCGAAGATAGACTCGGCACCTGCGTCGAATGATCCAGAAGGCCAGGGATACACAACCTGCAAGGCATTCGCTACCTCGGCATACGGAATACGACTGCGATCAAGAGTCAAATCAAGCCTCAAGTCAACAGCAAAAAGTGCCAGTGGAAGAAGTCTCCTCACTGGCACTTGACACCGCAAGCGTCACGACCCTATCAAAACCCTCGCACACATCAATCACGCATACGGAAACAGAAGAACCTTTAGATGCGCTGCAAAAAAGAGAACATGATCAATCAATTCCTACAAGTCCGCGCAAACCGCTTCCCCTATCTCTGCTCCGTGTACATGCCACAGACACATCACACCGGTTTCCATCCTCCCTCCCGCCTTCCCCCCAAGAACCATCGCAAGATCCTTAAAACTCCGTGTCGCAAAGCCAAAAATTTCACTGCATCCAGATGTACGTTATCAACGGTTTCTTCTCCCTCCTGAGCTGTCGAAATCGGCAGCCTGGGCCCCTGGACTATCGATGCGGCTTCTAGCCGCGCGAATTCCCAGAGCCACCACCAAAGTCGGGTTCTCGGTCGGGAAGGTGCTTCTTGTCCTTGCGGCCCTTGATCACGAACTCGGACATGATCTGGATGTGATCCGCCGGGAAGTGCCAGTTGGGGAAGGCTGGGACCCGCTTGAGGTAGTCCGGGTCAGGGGGGCCGAGGAGGTCCACCACCTCCAGCGTGTTGGTCGAGTACCAGATATAGTCGATCACGTCGGCAAAGCCGGGTGTGTAGTTGGTGAACGGCAGCTCGTCGGCAGTGTGCTTGGTGTGGGCGTAAGCGTCTCGGAGGCTAAAGGGGTGTTCGATGCCGTCCCGAGTGAAGCTTCCGTACTGGAAGTTGCTCAGCTCGAGGTGATCCGGGGGAACTCGGCCCATGGACATCAGCTCGTACACAGAAGAGTCTTCTGTCGAGTTGAAGTCACCGCAAACTAACAGCGGGATCTCCGTGTTGGTCCGGTACTCCTGGCTTGGGCCGGGTTCGGCTTGCGGAACGGGAACTTCGTCGTCCGATGTCGGAAGCACAATCATCTTCTTGTCCTTGACCGCAGGCCATCTGGCGTACTTCTCCGCAAGCTTGGTCACATGCTCCATCAAGATACCAGTCTGGATAACCTTCACATCCGCCAAGGCCGAGTCCCACGTGAGATGCACGTTGACCAGAATGATGCGCGCTCCCGTCAGCCGAGACTCAAAGAAGCAAATAACGGCAATGTTGTCCTTGGGCATGACACGGTTGAAGACGTCATGCTGATTCTTCATGTCGGGCCGGTTGATGGCGATCGTGGCGAACTCAATCAGCTGCTTGTCAAGCAAGATAAACTTGCTTTGCTTGTAGAAGACGGCGCATCCGTCGACGGTCTGCGCGTCCTTCTCCGACATGGTCTTGGCTCGGGATTTGGGCCAGTGAACACCCTTGTAATCCAGTTGCGCCAGCTCTGGGCTGAGGTCCTCCTTGAAGGCATCCGTAGACACCTCCTGGAGGGCGAGGAAATCTGCGTCCCTGAGTCGAAGCTCCTCCATGATGCAGTCCTTACGGTACTCCCAGTCCAGAGCACCAGTCGGGGTGTAACCGTACGTCTGCGGGGTAGCGTACTTGTCGCAGAGGATGTTCCATGAAAAGACCTTGATCTTCTCCAGGCTAGGTGATACGTCTTCTTGGATGACAATAGGCTTCCGGGGTGCTGGAGCCAGGGGGACTAGAATCTCGTCAGGGAGCGGCCTGCATCACGGCAAATGTTCGACTTACTGGGAGCGCCTTCTCTCAACGCATTGATCAGGTTCTTGGTTCCCTTTTCCATAATTTCCTGCTTCACGTCGTGCTCCAGCGGGTTACCCTCGATGCCGAGCATCTCCAGCTGGTGAAGAGAGCCGAGTTCAAACGGTAATTGTTGGATGTTGTTGCTGAACAGTAGCAACTGCTTGAGGTAGGTGCACATTCCGAGTTCCGGGGGGATTTCCGAGATCTGGTTGTAGGAGGCATCGAGGTGGCGTAGCTGTCGCAGTTCTCCAATTGCGTTTGGCAGCCGGGTAAGCTTGTTTGAAGCAATGTAGAGCTCGTTCAAGAACTGATATTTGAACAGTTCAGGTGCCAAGTTTCGAAGGCCCTGGCCGCTCATATCCATGTTGTGCCAGTCCTGCCGCCGTGTCTCCTTTTCCACGGGCAAGGGCCGACGTCTGTCGACGCTATCGTTCTCGCTGTCGGCCTGAGCACGGAGGGTAGTGGGAGGAGGGCCGCCAATGCCTCTGTTTTCCGACGCCTTGAGCCTAGCATAGTAGTGCGGTTGTTGTTGATCGGTCATGGCAGCATGCGCTCGTTCAGCCTCCTTGTGCATCCTTAACTGCTCCTGCCACATCTCGTTTGGAGGCGCCTGGGATCCACGTCCTGCCGCGGAGTGGCCATTCTGGAGCCCGCCCGCATTGAAGGGGCTCGAGTTCGAAAGCACGCCTGAAGCAAAGCTGGAGTGGTGTCCTAAGCCGTTGGTATTGGGCATTCCATGGTCGTGTTGAAGCCCCTGGTGGTGCTGGGTTTGGGAGGGGTGTTGGTGTTGGGTGTGTTGGTAGTTATAGAGCAGGTTTGGAAGGCCTCGCCCGGCACCATTCATCCGGGCATGTTGACTTTGCCCGGTGTGTTGGGTGAACATCCCGGCAAAGGTTTTACAGCCTGATAAGCTGAAGGTTTATAGGTCGAAGGGAGGTGGGTTAAGTAGCTGCGCCGGCGGACAGCACGGCAGCAGGTTGCGCTGGGCGGCAGTTTGTATCGAGGGAGGAGGGGTTATCAAGCAGCCGGAGCAGCTCATCGGCCGTTTCGAGTGGGCGCGATGAGTCGGGGTTCGGGCAATCGTGAGGTGGCAGCCGCGCGGGGACAGTCAATCAGCGTGGAGTGACTTGGCACCTCACCCAAGGTTCAAAAGGAGAGACAGCAATTGTAGCTCGCGTTTGCGCATGGGCCCTATGAATCAGCGGCTCTGCTTGTGCAGTCGTCGTAGTTCGGGAGCTCGGCTCAGAGATGGTGGTTCGTCGGCAGGGTCAAGAGCTCATCGAAAGGTCGTGTCGCAGCGGCTCCGGAAGGGCTGGGGAGCGGTTGTTTGCAGCCAGATAGCTGAGGAGCCTTGAATGGCTGTAGCTAAGATTGGAGCGACTGTGTTCTCAGAATCGTGAAGAGGATCGCGAAGTGGCTATTGGGAGTCAAGAAAATGCTGCTGGGAAGCTAGTCAGTCAAAGCTTTGAGGGCAGGTCATCATGGGAGGGGGATCCGAGCTTTTGCGACACGTTGCGGGTGTCCGTTTAGCTCATGCGGGGCCACACACATGTAAGGAGCGAGCGCAATAATGCGAAATATTCACTGAAAAGTCAACTGATACTTGAACAGAAGAAGAGTGGTCGATATCAAAGGAGCAGCCGGATCGTGACTGTGATGCAGGTCAACTGCGACGGCGGAAGAGTGCCCACGGGCGGCGGAGAATCACGTGCAACTGCTCCGCACGGTGATGGCTTGTGCGGCTGAAAAGTCACGTGCAGCCTTATGCCTCGTTCAGTCGGTTGCCCCCAGCTCTGAGGACCCGGAATTCAGCCTCCCGCACCCAGCGAGCCGGAAACAATTACTTGAAACAAGGTTGCGAATTGCTTCAGGAAGACGGCTCAGACAATTCTCCGGTCATTCCAATCAGAGAGGATGCCGCTGCGAAACATGTGCAAAGTTATGATCTGACTCTGAACCCTTCCTCGTACTTACACCACGCTCACTGAACCTTTCCGTGGCTTCACGGCAACCTATGTGCCAGATTATTTATGTCGCCCTTGCAGAAGCGGGACCACGACTAGGATTCTCGCAGCATCTCCAGTACCGCATCTCGATGGCATCCCCTCCCCAGGGACAGAAGCAGCGCACAGGCCCGCGAGGCACAGGCACAGGCACGGAACACTTCCACGACATTCCACAGGACACGGTAGGTTAAACCAGAAAGTTTGGAGTCGTGGAGCTTCCGGGGACAGCGCCACACGATGACTTTTGTGATAGGAACTACGAACATATGCACAGAAGAATACAAGTCGCTGGGACCGTGACGACATCTACATACGTTCGCATCAATCCATCGCTTCTAGAGCCCGCGATGGCGCCTTTGGTTCCGGCGGAGACGAGTCGATTCAGCCCTGTTTATTGGCGTTTTCTGGTCGCGATTTGATCCACCGGGGCAAGCCTCACCCATTTTCGGAGGAGTGGTTCAGATTCGAGGCATAAGGCCGACAAGCCAAGAACTACTCGAGTCAGGGCGTGCGTTGAATACATCGGTATGTAGTTGTCAAGCAAGAGTGTTTTCAGCAACTCGAACAAATTCGGCAGTTTCCGTGATGCACTCGATTGACACAAGCAAACTTCACCCTCGAAAGCAAAAGCCTGGATCCGATCGAAAAATGCCGGAATGGAAAATCCCCATCTTTTGCCTGGAGGATGCGTCAAAGTCCAGATTGCTGGGCCTCTGTCAGGCAACAACAGCAAAAGGACCAGGGGTGATCCCTCTAATCTGCCGAAAATAGCACCGTTCCGGCGGGAAGAAGTGGTGCAACTCGTGGTACGAGGCCCGTGTGTCGACAGCGGACTGGACTGGTGTGCTGCTGTCAGAGCTTGAAGCTCCCTCTCCTGAAAACAGTTGCAGGTTGATGCAGCAGGCTGTTTGAGACTCAACGTTCTGAAGCCGCAGCCCGAGGTTGAAACCTGCTCGGCTCCGGCTGCTTGTCTCGGGTACACAATTCATCCAAACATGACTTTCACCAGCGTGGAGTCGAGATGCACTCCATCCCCCATCGTGCAGGTCACCGGGGACATGGCGACAAGGCAGATCCCGGCAGCAATGTCAAAGTCGCATCACCAGATATCCGTTGCAGATTTTTTATCGGTGGCATTTGCGAATGCAGGTTGGATCCTTTGAGGCCAGGCATGGATGCTGTCAACTGTGGGAAACGGATTCGGCGCATGCTTTCTTCTTCTTGATGAGTTGCTTGCTGCTCGTGACGCTGATCACAGGTCCCTCCAGCCACCGCTTCTTTGCCGGCCAACCAGACGAGCCTCGGAGCGCCTGCAACAAGCTGCGCGCCAGGGCTGAGGTTGTCAACCCGATACGCGTCAACGGCACATCAGCGACCCAGACGGCGGGCGGAAAAGGGCCTCTCATGTGCGGGGGAGAGGTATCGACAGCCAACGGAAAGCCGCCGCTCCACACCCCAGAAGCCAGGGCTCGCTCCGCATGTCGAATGGGAATTTCCCTCTAGCTGGGCTAATTACGCAGTACGGACGGAGGTACAGCCGAATGCTGGGAAGAAAAAGCATCGTCCCGGGAGGAGCAGGCCGTGGAGGATGGGCATCGCTGCAGGCTCTCTTTTCGCCAGCTTCCGTATATAGAATGTGACTGCTGCCGCCGGCCGCCCTCTTTTTTACCCTCTGCGCGACCTGAAACTCTAGAGTTCGAGGCTTTTGCTTGCCCGTCCGCTTTCCGCCTGTGTGCAAAACCGCGCGAAACTCTATGCTCGCTGCCCGCAAGCAACCGACTCATTCTCACCGCGACTGTTCTATCCTCGCTGTTTGAGGCGTCGACGCCAGAGGAACCCCCCTCCCTTTAGGCGAAAAAGGGTTTGTTGGGTATCCGAAACTTACATTTCGGAGGCGCTGGTCGCCAGCTTGGCAAGGCGAAAGCATCATAGGTCGGCATATCTCCAGATTGCAACCTTTTTGGTAGACGGCGTTGGGTCACCAAAGGCGAAAAAGGCCGCTCACCATCGAGTCAGGTTGCGCGCCAGTGCCAGCGTCCTTTCCACCGGGCCTGACGTTCGTCGGAATAGCACAGCGAGACAAGGGAGCGAAAGATGACAGTCACACCAACCCGCAATAATAATCAGGAAAAGGAACCATCCGGGCGCGCATCTTGATCAGCGAAACCGAGCCAACGGGTAGAAGGGTCCTGTTCCCGTTTGCGACCGCTTTTCGACACATCACATTTGCCCAACTGCCGTCGGCCCGCCCGAACTACACGTCTCAGTTGTTGTCGTTTCGCTTGTCGCGTTCCCTCATCGCGATCCATCAGCATACGACGGTACCAATAATTACGAAGCCCGTTTTGAGCGGGAAGGATTCTCTCTCTTGTCTCAACGCCGATCCATCCTGTCAGAAACGGAAACGAGGTTTCTCGTTTCCGAAAACGTCCAAAAAAAAAAAAAAAAAATCCCCGGCTCGCTAGACGCCTCGGTGTCGTTCTCGATCAGGCACCAAAGTTTGCACATCAACGGAGAGAGCGAAGCTGCAGCTTATTTGGGACATCGGCGACAGCGAAGGGCCCTCAATCTTGGAATCAGCCAGTGCTCGGGGCAGCAGCCCAGCGCTGGAATTGTTCCCCTGCAAGGTCAGCGCCCTAGTAGGGGATCCCATCGGGGACGCAATCCGGGACACCGTCCGGGCTTCAGAACCCAGTTCCGCGGTGGCAGAACCGTTCTAGAAGCATCAAATATCAGCAACGACGGTGGATACGGTCAGGCACAGGACGCTCGCAGGGTCGCAGTAGCCGGAGCAATTGGGTGCCTCTCTCTTTAGCGGCTGTGGCACGCTCAAGCCACCCCTGCTTGGGTACCGCACACGGAGTGAAGCCCTGGTCTAAACCCCCCCCCCCCATCCATCGGCCAGCTTGCGCCAAAGAGGATAGTCCCAGGACCGTGACAATGTCGGAATGGAGCGGGTTTATCTACGCCGCTGCCGCCCCTTTACCCACCTTCAGTCGACGGACACAAGGTGAAAAGGAGTGGCAGCGCCCCGAGACTCCTCCACGATCCAATTCGAACCCGCAACAAGACCCCAACCGCAGTCGTCGTCCGTTTCGACACACGAGATCCTCCAGCGGCAGCCAGGGTAGCCGCTCGTCGCACGAGTCGACCCTGCTGCATTCCAGCAGCCCCGCCGCGGGGGGCGACGACTCCCGTCACCTTCACCACGGCCAGTATCCTCCCCAGTCGACGGTGGTGTCATCTGACTCGCGGCTCTCGACCTCGACTCACCACTCCAACAAATCTCTCCTTAACCTTGGGAGCGGGAGCTCTGCGTCCTCCATCTTCTTCAACCGCTCGCTCGCCTCCGACAGGAATCGACATCGCGACCGTCGCTACCATCATCCTGAGACGCCCTCATCGGTGGACTTGAAAAATGTCGCCATGTATTCCCAGTTGGACGCGAGCAACAAGCCCATGTCGGGTACCACGAAGCAGATAAGCATCCCCTTTGCGCGAACCGAGTCCGTATCGTCGGCCAGCGGCACCACGACGCTGTCATCACACACCATGACCTCCACCGAGCCCTCCAACACGTCCGATAACTCGGCCTCAAAACCTTTCATCGTGCGCAACGGCCGCACCTACTTTAACGACCCTACCTCAGCCTATCCTCTCCCGACCGACCTCACCGAACTCCACCGACAATGTCTCCGAACACTGCTACTGATCCAGGTGTATGGCGCGCCCGTATTCACACCGTCGCTACGTGTGAATCCGCCACAGCGCGTACTCGAGCTGGGATGCGGCACCGGGTTCTGGAGCATGATGTGCCATCGCTACTTCAAGGAGCGGGGTCACAGCGGCATCTCCTTCACGGGTGTCGACATCGCGCCTCTGGCACCTGGAAGTGCCGGGGCACCTCTTGATGTCTGCAAGCCCGACAAGGATATGAACTGGAGGTTTGTTCAACACGACCTCCGCCAGTTCCCTTGGCCTTTCGGAGACGAGGAGTTTGACCTCATCATGGTCAAGGATGTGTCACTGATCGTTCCCAACTGGTACTACCAAGGCTTTTTGGAGGAGTACCTTCGCTGTCTCAAGCCCGGCGGCGTTCTCGAATTGTGGGACAGCGACGCGACACTCCGCATGCTCCGCCCGCACGTGCCCAGCGCAAAGCCCGGCTCCGAGGAAGCGGAGGACCACGAAGCCGCCTTGGACCTTGGCGCCTATCTCATGACGGCCAAGACGCCGCTGTCCGCGCCGTTGAACACGTTCCTGGTTGAGTACAACAACTGGCTTTCGCGTACCCTCGAAGCACGACAGCTCTCGCCCGTCCCCTGCTCCCTCATCGGGGCCTGCCTCCTGCAAGAACCCGAGACTCTCATGGAGGTACGGTCAAAACGCATGGCCATTCCTCTCAGCGAAGTTCGGTGGGAGCGCGAAGGCGTCGGCGGCGTCGTGACCAAAGACGGCAAGTCGTACGTGGAGATGAAGGCAAAGGCCACACCACACCAGAAGGTGGAGAAGAAGACATTGACAGCGGGTCAAAGCGCGCTACGGCGCACGGCGCTTCTCATTGTCGCGCAGCAGATCCAGGCGCTGGAGCCCATCCTCCGAGAGACGAGCGGCAAGAACCAGGACGAGTGGGACCTCTGGGTCGGCAAGATGCTGGCAGACCTCATGAGCGAGAGCGGGACGAGCTGGGGAGAGTGCCTGGAGGTGGGAGCGTGGTCGGCGAAGAAGAGGTTCAAGCCCGAGACTTGAGCGTCGCACAGCGGCTGAACTAAAGAAGCAAAGAAAGGCGCCCCTCCCGCGTGGCCATGACGGCCAATTTGACATGTCTTGTCTATGAGAGAAGCCAGGCTAAAATACTCCCACGTTCGGCGCGGTGGCTACACACTTCGATCTCATCCTCCTCCCCTTTTTTCCCTACAACCACGATCATCCCCCCCAACGATACCAGACACACACCTCTTTACATACACACCCCCTTCAAGCATCGGCATCATACCGTTTTCTCAAAGTGCGATACCTTTTTAAGTAGTACCTATACCCAGATTTAGCAAAAACATGCAAGGACACGGAATGGAACTTTTACGGGCGGGGAGGGAGGAAGGGATTGGGCTTGGATTTTGGGCCAATGTCACACGAGGTCGAATCTTTTATTTCGACTCGTCAGACCGGATAGTTTTTGGGGTTTCAGGTCAGGATGCGTGCTGTGTCTTTTGGAGGAGGGAGAAGCAATTCATGGACGGACGGCATCTGATGACGTATATACTGATATAAGTCGGCTTGCAAATTATATGTTGATGAACGGTTCTGAGGACATGGAATTTGGTCGGAAAAGGAATGTGAAACGGGTAGTCTTTTGAAATAGAAGGGCAGGGAATTGAGTGCCAGAAGCAATTGTTTTGATGCATGGGCGAGACTCGATCGTGAGAAGATGTATCACGCGGTGATGACTTGAAGAAATGTATCGCACCAACAACACAAGATATCACGACAAAGAACTTACAAGGCCTCGATTTCTACCGCAACCCTGTCAGCAAGCTTCTTCTAGACACTGGAAATAGAGAGCTCACCTTTCTTGACGTACTCGGCTTGCGCGATGCCCTGCCGAATCTTGTCCTCATCCCGCTCAGCAGCCTTGGAGATGAAGGCCTTGTGCAGACGAGGGCGGAAGTAGTTGAAGCCAAGGGGGTATTCTCGGCCAAGGTAGAGCAACTCTGGTTGTTCCGGCGCCATCAGCAGATTTGTTCCAGCCAGTTTTATCATGACGTCTTTGTCACGGACCTTTGTAGATGGCAATGACTTGCCGTCTCAGCTCGGGGTTAAGGCTCGCCATGTCGCAGCCTCCTCACTCATCGTATAACGAACCCAATATTCTCGAGAAACCAGAGACGCCGATTTCAGGATTCGCATAACCCCGAGCAAAAAACAAACATGTATAATGATGCCATGGGATGACGGCCCCGTCACAGACACAAGTTTCCCCAGCTTGTGTGGCTTCGACCCCCGCATTAGCCACCCGCTAGCCTTCCCCGCAAGGCTAAACAGCTTCAGCCACAATTCGCATTCCTCGCCACCGAATTGCGCCAATCCCCGAGCCTTGCGCTCGCTTCACAACATTTCTCCAGCCGAAAAACTTGCAATTTTGCATCAATTCGTCCGCTCCGACACTCCCCACCCCCCACCAAACCATGGCCGCTCTACGGGAGGCGGTTTACCGTCCCCAGGCCTTCCGTGCCTTCCCGATCCTCCGGCGCTTCGCGCCCGCCCTCATCCCACGACCAGACTATCTTAAGAGAGAGAAAAAGGGGATCGGGATCGGGGGCGGCATCCCCAACTCGGACACGATTCAGCTCATGTCTAACTACCTGTACGACGACTATGGCGTGCTCGTCTTCGCGGGCGCGAGCCCGGAGGAGGTGCAGCAGATCGGCGACGGCCTGAAGGCGACCAAAAGGGAGGGCCTCGGGGGCGAGCGCTGGCGGCACAGACACTCGAAGCAGTCTGACAGCAAAATACAGTACGGCAAGTTCACAACCTACAGGTTTCGGACGGAGGATTCGCAAATAGAAAAGGAGCCGATGTCCGAGGTTAGCGAGAATTGCGCCCCCCC
>JAVIXY010000081.1:34949-47980 GCA_033030565.1 Fusarium nematophilum
CCCCCCCCCCCCCCCCCCCCCCTTCCCCAACCAAAAACAAAATTCAGTGTTTCTCTCTAACCGTGTATCAGAACGCCCTCTTCACCCCCGAAGCCCTTCTCAGTATGGGCAGGAAGGCGGCGAAGATGTGGGTGGACGAAACGTTTCAAAAACTACGCCAGGAGCAGACATTCGAAACACTCTCTTCACGAGAGGCCAACTTCATGGTCAACCAAAGGGATCAGGCCTTATATGGAGTCCTTCACGTACGTTGCCTCCCGCTCCCATCTGCGCTTTAAGTCCTAAACATCGACGCGAAAACAAACAGCAAACGATCAACGGTCCCCGTCTTCCCTCCCTCAACGCCCACGTCTGCTCTCGAAAAATCCTCGGGGGCTTCGAGCTCTGTATCGGATTCTACACCGTCGGCACAGAGCGATACGCCGGCAGGGTCCTCCTACATGTGATGCCTCATAACTCCAGCGATGACCCAGAGGGTCAAATCCAGGGAAAGCATATCCCTTTGCTTTACGCAAATGCTCCCGGCCACCAAGCTGGTGACGAGCTGCTAACCAAGGTCGTACTGCGCCTCCTTCAACTAGAGCAGGAGATATGGGCGAGCCCCGCAAAGATGGAGGAATTACGGCCGACGCTATCAAGAGAGGAAATCATACGTCAGCGCAAAGGGAGCGTGCTAAGGGATCTGTCAGGGATAGTAAAGGCGCGTGAGCGCAATGAGAAAGCGCTCGAGAAGGACCCATCGTGGATAGTAAATCTGCGTAAGCGCAGAGAGAAGGCGCTAAGGATTGAGCTATCATCGATAGAAAAAATGGAGGACGACGAGGCGGAAGACGGCAAAGTAACGAACTCGACGAGAAGATCTGGGACGGCGCGTGGAGGGCATTGGAAGTGGCTTGGAAAGAAGTAAACAGGGTGGCCGCGATGTGGAAGACGTCGAAGTCACAGTAACGAAGCCGGGGACTAGAGGTTCGAAGTCGCGTGGAAGTAGTAGATCGCCATGGCGTTGGGATTTGAAAGGCAAGTAGATGTTGAGGTTCGTAGAAAGAACCATGTACCCAATAACCATACCTAGCGATAGAGACATGCTAGGTATAAGCCGCCCACAGTAAGATATCAGCCTCGGGCTCGCAACTGGAAGGAAAGACTTCATTTCCAGCTCCCTAATTGTCCAGTTTGCTCTCGAGCTCATGGTCAATCCCAAGCCTCACTTGAGCACTGGCCGAGGCTGACGGGGATGCTGCCGTGCCCTTCTCCCGGAGTTTCATTCATCCACCGTTGAGGTCGACTGACACGCGACATCAAAAGGAAAACGGTCAGGGGAGAGAAAAAGCAAGTAGAAAAACGGTGACGGTATGGCTAACGGTGCGGTACGCGGAACGACAGGCCGGCATCTGCGGCATAACTCCCAACCACGTGCTGTGTGCCGTTACAGAGGCTGTCTGTACATAGAATGTAGACCGCATTCATTCATGCCTTGAGAGCGTGGTCGGGGTTGATTGGCGCCGGCACCGTCACGCGCAGCAAAGGGATGCGCCGGGTGCATGAGGGTGGGAGGTGCTGAGGTGAGGAGGGACTCGAGAGGGAGCAAGCAAGCAAAAATAGCCTGATGGTGATTCTGAAAAGCCCAAGCACAACCACGTAGCCACCGTAGCACAAGTGTTGTGATCTGCCAATCGTGGTGGTGTTGTGGTTGTTTCGAGCTTGTCAATGAAACGACAGGGTTTCAAGGTTATCGGATTGCCTGATCAGGAAGTGCGTGAAGTGCTCCAACTTCTCCGTGCAAGATCTCCAAAGCTATCATTCGCATTCACACAGGAAGAAACTTGGCACCTGCTCACATGCCGCTCCGGATCATATCCCGGGCAACCTCGACGTCGATCGGGCGGAGAAAACCACGCACCGCCAACGAGATGCATGCAAAGACAACCGAGCACATCCGTCACAGAGCCTCCAGCTGAGGTGCTATCTCTGGTGGCGTCGTCTTTATGCAGCACGGCGCATCCCGCGCAGGCCACAGCTACAGCGATCCCCGCTTCGAAAAGGGTCCAGACCGGGGAGCTGGCGCTGGAGCAGGTCGGATGAATTGCCGTTGGGCTGAGGGTTCGGCTCCGGAGAGGCCTGGCGATGGAGAAATCGCTTAGCCGGGAGGAGGATCAGCATCGCAAACGACATTGGGGTCAGGCCACGGCTGCGACACCCAGTGAATGTGACTGTGAATGCCGGATCCAAACAGCTCACCGTCATTTGACCATCCCCCCCTCGGATCTTGCCTCATTGCACGAAACTCGGGGCGCAGACGCGGGGCGCTCTTGATGAGGATGATGTGCAGGGACGGCGTGATAGGGCCGGCCAAGGAGAATGAAGACAAGTGCCGACGACGGCATCCAAAAGATCCCCTCCATCCAGATAGACCAAAGCCAAGACCGTCAAGGTGGTGCTGCGATTTGCGGGAGGGGCCATGATCGTCGTCCTCCTTGTCGAACAGCTCTCCCCTCATCCCTGTGATGCCAGGCCTTTTGCCAGCCGACAACTGACCAGGTCGGTGAGTTGGAATGTGAGGCGAGTTGAGCAGTTATTTACCGGCAGTCAGGCAAATATGCCGGGAGTCCTCGTCTTCCCGACCACATCTGCAGCCTCAAATGATTCGGAGCTTGTCGAGATCTCGGAAAATATCGAAAACGAGAAATCAGCGGTCTGCCACGATTGACAGCCCTCCAGGGCATGTCCTGGCTAGGCGCATTTGCCAGGCCCTGAGTGGATGGGATTTGCCTGTGGGCTAACGCATAAGCATGGATAAGCTGGAGCCTGGCACCTAGACCGTTTATGCCGTGGCAGCAGATCTCCATCACTGTGCGAGGCTCCATTCACAGGGTTGGAAAAATAGCGGAACGATCGGCGAAACGAGCCAGCAGTTGTTGTTGTCGGCCATGAATGAGTAATGAGGGGGTTTTGGTGTTATTTTTCCCGCCATCTCAGCCAGCATCATTTTTTGTCTGGGTGGAGAATTTGCGTGGGAGTGTGTGGGCAGGGGTCGCTTGGGTACGACATCCCGTAGTATTTTGGGTAAATGGGAGACACAGAAGTTCCTAGCCGGCGATTAGAGCGTAGGATTGGTCAGTTGCGTGTTGTGCTAGCCTTCATCGGCGATGATTGAAGCCTCTGAAGGTGAGGCGAGTGTTGGAGGTTCGTTCATTCACGACATGTCGTCTAGGAAATCACCAGACGAAAAGCGGGACGAGAAATTAGAGGCTGGGTGAGAGAAGCGGACCAAGTAAAACTGCCGAAATGGATTCCTGAAAATTGTCTAATGACTCAAGTACCGTCCGGGGAGTTCTGTCGTCCCTGTTGAGCTCAATGTTGGCGCGAAAGTTGCGAGGCATGCGAGGGTCGAAGCAAAAGGAGGTCCCCTATCGTCCACGCTCGACGTCTTCCACGTCAGTCGCTTATTAGCTGAGGCGACGACAACGCGGCGTTGTGCTTTGACAGCAATCAGCGCCTCCCCGTCGCATGGACGGCCGATTTGACACGACTCAAGCCAAAGGGTTTTTATCGTCCGTGTCCCCCCATGGATTGATGATCCCGGAAGATAGTTCAATAACCCATGTCGCCATGTCCCATGCCCAGCGCGTTTCCCCTTGATCGACTCAGACCCTTTCCCCCAATCGGCAGTCCGTGGCGCAATCGACGTCAGTAGCAAAACACAGGCCTTGCAACCATCAGGAGGTCCAGACGGAAAAAAAGAGAGCAGAGGGAGTCAGGTCGTCGGCGGTCGTTCCCAAGTTTCACCTTGATCCGGCCGAGGTGAGGGGCCTTGGGGGGGCGACAGCCAAAAGCTTAACATCTGGGGCTCTCTTCGGCGATTCGTCCAACTTGGGCCAGCATGTGGCCACCGGAGGCTGCCGAGGTGAGGGTTTCAGGGTTTCAGACCATAAACAGCCTGGATTCGACCAAGATCATGATGACAGTGATGATGGCGCCTGTGCTTGTTTTGCGGAGGAGCTTGGAGCCCTGATGAGACCGGGAGGCCCGGGGTTACCCCCTGGCAAAAGCAACACAGCCCGTGACAGACCGCGCAGGCGATGGCGTGCGCCTGTCTGATGAGCCGCCAAAACCCTGTTGTAAGAGGATACGTAGCAGCATCCGGATGCGCGGAAGCAGTTACTATTCACACTCGTTCAGGGCAAGATGGGAGGCTTAATGGTTGCTATACTTCCGGTCACGTCATGATGGCCGTGACGGCAGAGCTGCCAATCAGCGTGGATAGGGTTGCGAGAGTGAGACTCTGTGAGGAGACGTCAAAGTCGTGTCGTGTCAATCATCAATCAAAGAGAGAGGTCTTGTGACGGATAGAGATGGAGCCTTCCGTTCCTGCCAATTGTGTTGCTCGCCGTTGCTTTCTCCTCTGCCTGCCAAAAGCAGGGTTCACACAGTGCTGAGGACGGTGCGATTGGTAGTGGAGAAGGCCAGGAACTCCCAAGCCCTCCAACTGCCCTGTTTCCAGGTCCCAAGTAAAAACTCCGGCGCGGAGAATCTCCTCGTTCAAGACAGCTGGAACAAGGCACCTGCAAGGAGCAGAGTCTTATTATCGTCTCTCGCGGCTATCCTGTAACCGCATAACCGTGGTATTGAATGGGCGAATGGATGCACCGATAGATGAGCTCCCATGTCATGAGTTGATTAGGGCTGGCCCATTGGCCGATCGCAAGCACAGTCAGCGCAGAGTAGCGCCTCATCGACTCGTCTCATCCGACGCAACCCTGTCTCCCTCAGTGCTTGATCCCTTGACGTCGATAATACACTCAAGATCAATCTGGGGGTCGGTTGCAAGGTCGGGTTCATTAAAAGCGCAAGACGAAAATACAGACGTGGTGAAAACTCATCGCTTCCATACTCCGTATGCTGCACAGCCATCTGCGAACGGCCAATTATCAATTCAGTAACACGAGCCGATACCCACTGCTACTCAAAAGCCTGCATTTCCCCACCTATTCTGACACGCTTTAGCCGCCCACAGCAAGTAGATCCAAGTTCTCCCCTCCATTCCGCGTCTCCCAGAACTCGCGCGGCTCGTGATAGCGCCCCCAAAAGGGGATTCAGCCACCAAGTTTGCAGTGCTCAGCGGACCACTTGCCCTACAAACATCGCCCTGGAGGGCACAGTGCGGAATCTACCCCCAAGCACCCCGCCCACTTGCCTCGCTCGCTATTCCCGTTCCCGTCCATCCATTTTGCATTCAGTCGCTCCATTCCTTTCCCATTTCTTACACTTCCACAAGCACGAGCCTGGCCTCTGGCTGCCAAAAAATCTCCCACCTCCACCAAACTTCAACTCTGACTATCTGCATCTGCATTCCACATCTCATAGAGTCTCGGCATCAGCAAATATTTCCAGCACATTCGCTCTCTGCGCCCGCGGGCCGAGCTAAGCAGTATTCCTTTTTCGAGTCGGCGACCCTTCCCCTCCTCGCGACTCTTATCTTCACTTCTAGGTCCCTCGACCGTAGTCCTCCCGTCCACCGCTCGGGAACACCCGCCAATTCGAATGCACATGACTACCTCGAACTCGACCGTCGCAGCGACTAATCTTTCCTCTCTGCATCCTTCTGCTCTGAATTTCGGTTCTTTGCCAGTCGGTTCGTATTGAGCAGCCGAGAGACTCGACCCCTCGACTCTCCAAATCCCTCGATCTCAAGCCCTTCACCCCGAAAGGCTTGCCCCGGCTGCCGGCCCTGTTCCGAGGAGGTTCTTGGGTCCGTCAGACTGTGGCAAGGGATCAATCACGTCGCGCATGCCTCGCGCTTCGGGTTCGGGCAAGCGACAGCAAGGCGCCGCCAGTCAGCGGGACACTCGTCACGAGAATGGGCTTGTAGGCCCGGCCAAGCGAACCTCCGACAAGAAGGGCTCTGGGCAGCTCGACAGCTCTGCCCGCCGATCCGACCAAGGCGTCGCCGGCGTCGCAGGGCAGTCGACGCCAGCCAACGGCCTCGCAAACGGTTCCTACAAGCAATGCGTCTATGATGCCTCCAATGACTCCCGCGCCAACGACGATTTCCGCCGCTCCTCGCTCGGCGCCGTTTCCGAGATGTCGTCCGACTCGTCCAGCTCCCACGGCGTCGCCAACGGTGTCGTCGACGGCCACCGACAGATCGATGTCAACGCCATGAAGAACGCCGACGTCCACCGAGACTCGGGCCCATTCGATCTCGCCACAACTGTCCTCAAGTCTCTGCCCGTGCAGGACACACTCGCAATTCTCATCATCCTTATGCACGTCCCGTCGCTCTCGCTCACGGTCATCTACACCATCTTCACCTTTCTCACCTTTGTCCCTCCTGTAACCACCAGCTCTGGCATGAACATCAACCTCGCCGAGATTTTTGACGGAAACTCGACCATGCCCTCCCTTGTGACCGTCTTATGCATGGACTTCTTTTTCCTCCTGATTTGGCTATTTCTGTGGGGTCCGATCCAAGACGCAATTCTGGATTTTGCCAAGCCAGTTATTGCTATTACCCTTGGGGGAGGAACGAGTACTAGGGACGGCACTTCCAGGGGTCTGACCACATGCTTCTTGTGGGTGGTATGCCACCATCTGCTCCGGGGCACCAAAGCCCACTGGGGCCGCGTGGCGCGTCACATTCCGGAGCATTGGCGGCTGCCTCAAGTCTTCAACAGTTCTCTTGATTCCTCCTCCAACGTGTACGATAAGAGAAGTGCATATGGGTGGGTCCGGAGCGTCCTAGCTATTCATATCCTAACACAGGGCATTGTGCGGTATGTTCGAGAATGGTATTTGAGACGCGAAAAAGCCAACGCCTCGGTCGGGGCCAGCGATCCAGAGGCCGCAAAGACCCCTAGCATCGCTGGCGATGCGGCCACCGATGGAGGATTCGCAACGCCTGATACTGAGACCAGTCTCCAACCAGTGCCTCCTGTGTCAACAAGCAAAAAAAGAAGAAAGCAAAGCACACAAGTTCGCCTACAGCAACCGCTATGGGCGGCGCTCGCGAGCACCAAGATTGTTGTGGTGAAGGAATATGAGCTGTCTCATGCGGCTTCAGAGTCAGCTGGGACCAACGCAACCGACATTCACAATCTTGGGAACGCTCCATTCAACAACCAACCCAGCCAGGTTTGGATTTCTTACATTGGAAGCGACGAAGTTTGTTTTAGCACCAGCCACTTTCCCGAAATCGACGACGATGAACCGCGATCTGTCGAATCTTCCGGCGATGATTCAAGACCATCCAACATCGACACCTCGAAGCCGTTCTATGTCCGAGTCAACAATGCAGTCTGGCAGCCAACTCGCATGTTCCCGGTCGAGGAGTGTGCAGAGGATTCACGCGAAGGCGTACGCTGGACTGGAGACATTTACGGGCTCCGGCCTGCCTCCAAATATGTCTGCGAGTTTGTGGATAGCCAGACGGACGAGGTTCTCTTTTCGACCAGCATCAGGACCATTCAAGCCACCCAGCGCGAGGCGGACGGTGTTCCTCCTCCCGTCGCCAATGGACAGCGGTCCCTCCGACCCGATTCTCCCGCCACGACTCTGAGGACATCGATCGCCGCAGTAGAAGCCAAGCTCAGCGATGAGAAGTCACGTCTGAAGACTCTGCGAAAGGAGTTCAAGAACCGTGCCAACGGGCTCAGAAAGGACAATGAGCTGATCGATAACCAACTCGCCTCGGCCGGAAACCATGACGAAAAGTACCGACAAAAGATCCGCCAGCAAGAGACTCAGAAGGCCCAGGCTGAGCGTGAGACACAGCAGCTTATCGAGCAGCTCAAGAACTTTGACAACGCCCCCGAACTCAGCGAACGCAAGAAGAAGGTTGAGAGACAATACAGCAGCGAAAAGAAGGTCTTTGAGGCTGCTCAGAAGGCATTTAAGGAGTTCAAGGCCGGGCTCGAGAAGGAGATCAAGGCCAAGGAGGTGGAGCAGTCCAACCTCAACACCCGCCGCAACAAGATTGCCACGCGCATTGCCAAGGTCGAGAACGAGCTTGCCAACATCACGGATGCCAATAACCGCGGTCTAGATGAGGCGGAACGCCGCAACCAAGAGCGGGCTATCTGGCAAGATCATGTCTCGGGTATTGAAGCCAACTACAACGAACGGCTTGCTAGTGTCCGCGCGGCCAACGCTGCCAAAGGCGAGCACATTCGAAGCGCGCAGATGCAAGTGGCGAGCTTCCACGAGTTTATGAACTCGGCCAACGGCATGCCCTACGACATGGGTGCGGGTCTCGAGGCTGGCCATGGGCAGCTTGGACCTCCTTTCCAACCTACGACTACGAGCACTTGGAATCCCGACCCTACAGCTCCTCCGCATTATCCAGCGGGCTTGTGGCAGGGCTCCGGCGATGTCCTCCCCTCCGTATCCGCGCCTACTCTCCCGTCCATGACTCCCTGGCAGCCTCCGCCAACGGCCCCTCCATTTGAGCCGCGAGTGACGCGATCCAGAGGGCGCAGCTCCAGCATGCTTAGCAACGTCAGCGGCTTCACGCAGTCGAGCGGCGAGGACTATGGCTCACCACCTATGGAATTGCATCGGGCCAGACACATCTGGGCGAGTCGCACCAGGGCCAGCGGAAGCGGTGGCGGTAGCAGCGGCAGCGGAAGCGGCAGCAGTGGTGACCCGACAAGCCCTAGGTGAGCGTGTACACGACCGTGTTTGCGATTCGTATGGTCCTTGGTGGTGATCTGTGGCTATGGCGATGGAAGCAGCGGCTGTGAGTTTTGGGTTTCGAGAAGGCTAGGCTGTTGAATAGCGCTTGCAGGTGAAAAAAAAAAAGTAGTGCCTTTGTTACAACGTTTTTCCCTCTGTGTGTGTGCACGTGTGGTGATGATGCTTGCTGTCGTCGTCTCGTCGCCCTTGGCATGATGCCCCGACGATCGAGTCATCCCGACTACCTGTCCCCTAGGTGAGTGACGTTGGAAGATACCTTATGCCTCCGACAATATCGGAGCTAAAGATCAGTATTAGGTAAGGTCTTGGCAAGATGTTTACCTAGGACAGGTGGACAAGGTTAGGTAAGTTACCCCTGAGGATGACCTCGGGTCGTCGATCGATCGTGCCTTCAATTCGAGGTTGACCGGAGACTCGGGGGCTGTGACCTGAGGCTCCGCCGCAGGCCATTTTCCGCCTGTGCAGGCCATCACTCTCGCTTGCAATCCAACGGCTTGCATACACCATGCAGCCAAAGAGCCGCAGCCGTTGCAAACAGCCTGGCAGCGCCTTCGTCGTCGGGATCATTGGATGCGAGCGCTTGCATTGATCCCTTCGTCGCTCGCGTTCCAGGGTCAGTCGTCCTGATCATTCGTGCAAGTGAAGAGAGAAGCAAGCATGCACTGAGAGGAAGGGAGAGAGGGTATCGATCAAGATTGCATTTCAACGCATCATCATTGTAGGTTCGGATTGCTCCGTGCGGTCAATATAGTGACTCGAGTGGGCACTTGGATCCCGGGTATACAATCATCATCGTCGTCATCATCATCATCATCATAAGGCTCCTCCAAGCCTTCCCAAACATCGTCAAGACATCCTCAAACCCCACCCTAAGCCTCGTCAAGAAGATGGTCACATGCTCATCTTCTCGATACCCTTTGCGGTATCGCCGACGATGCTGCGCAGGACGAGGGCCTCGAGCTCCGTCACGCGCTGCCTCAGCTGCTCCTCCGATCTGGCCAGTTGCTCCTACTTCTGGGCCTGTTCGGCGATCTAGGGCAAAATCATACAAGAGTCAGCTTTGGTCGGCTTAGGCACCAGAGGAAAAGGATCTTGCTCACCGTGTGCTGCTGCTGTTGGACAGTCCGCTGCAGGGTCCGGACTGTCCGCTTCAGATCCAGGACCTGCGCTTCGTCCTTCCAGCGGGCGCTGCAAACGGCGTCGATTTCTTGGCCCAGCTCACCAAGGTCCTTTTCGGTCTTCTTCTTGAAGCGGTCGGTGCGCTTCTCGGCCATTTCGAACTTCTTCGCGACCTTGTCGACCTCGTTTTGGACCTCGTCCAAGCGGAAAACAGTGTTTCCGCACTCAGTCATAACGACTCGTGGTCGTCAAGGCGCTCGTCAAGGCGCTCGTTGTGTGCGCGCAGAGTTCCCACAGTATTGTCGAGACGAGCAACGACCGAAGAAATCTTCTCGTCCATGTCGGGCTTGGCCAGGTTGGTGGTTTTCTCCTGCTTCTCATCCAGTCAGCCAAGGGAACCTAAGCTGAGTATGTCTGCACCTCGATATGCACTTTGTAGCCCTCCCGAGGCCGCGCTTTCTGAACCCTGCCTTCCAGTCCCAGAACACAACTTGTGACGACTGGTCGGTCCCCGCGTGGTCTTTAGAGCAAACCACTTGCGAGCCATAGGTCGCCTCTAGGCTGGCATGGGCCGTACTCCCCGGAGTCCAACTGGCATGAGACCGCGATTCTTGAAGCCAAAAGATATCCAAGGCTGGGCTTGGAAGACACCTGAGTGGCCCGGAGGGTTCTGACAAGGGTGGCCGGGGCCCCCGAATTCTGGCCCCAACTCCGGGCCAGGTGTCTGTTAGGGCTGACTTCAAGAATCTGGAAGCGACCTGGGCTGCGAATCCAAGCTGGGCTTGGAGAAGTTCATTTGGGAGTACCCGAACATCTGGACCGCAGCTCAGGACTCAGCATCCAAGAGAAGGTGTCAAGAGGCAGACACCGACCCCGGTCGCCATGCTGAGGAGCTTTGTGCTTCTGGCTCATGAACAAGGGAAGAAAGGGGCCAAGGGGGAGTGCGGTCGAGGGTGGATGAGAAAAGAAATGCAGACATACCTTTTGAGGAGAAGCGTCAGGAGTCTTCATATCAACGTCGAGCTATGCAGGTGGTCAGTCGATCATACCAAAATCAAGAGCCAAGAGAAGCCTCACCTGATCGGGGGTAGAAGGACGGATCAGGTGCCGGTGCTCATTCTCAAGGTGAGAGGCCCGGGCGATGCTGGACTCGTCGTTGGAGGGCATGGTGGTAGGTATGTCCGAGTGAATGAAAGAAGAAAAGAGGAAGTCGAACGAGAAGACCAGGCAAGGCAGGTTGATGGAAGGTGGCTTCGAGGACGAGGCAAAGAGGAAGAAGAAGAGGTGATGGAAGAGGACACAAGTGCGAATGAGTTGTGTGCGTGATGAAGGAAGAAGAAAAAAAGAGGGGAGAGAAGGGGAGAGAAGGGAGGAATTTATAGGCAGCCGGGAGAGGGGAGTGATTGCGGGAGTGATTGCGATCAATCCCCTCTGCATCACTCGCCGCCCATTCACCGTGGGGCGTTTGCTATTGTTCTGCCTCATCAATAGGAAAATAAGTGGGTCCTGCAGCACGGTTTGCAGTGATTTACGGTCAAACAGAGTGATTGCGAATGGCGGGAGGAGAAAAAGTGAGGGCGGAGTGATGCCAGCTGCGAGGCAGTGGCGGGAGCTGCCAGGGCGGTGTTGGAGGTGCGGCAGAAAACAATCACTCCCAAGTCCACGGGACAGCATAAATAATGCGATGCGGGATGCCTTGAACTTCTAAAACCTCCATCTTCTTTCAGGCCCCATGATTCTCGTCGTTTCGGTGGCTATTGGTGCTCTCGTCTGTTCAACTATCATCCACCTCCCCTTTTTTTGGCCCCTGAGCGGACCACTTCACGACACATCAGCTTGGCACCATGGCTCGCACTCGAAAGGACGCTCGCCGTCGAAGAAGAAACGCCGTGCGAAAGAGGAATTTAGAGCTCCTTCGAGGTCTCTGTGACGATGCTGACGCGCAGGCTGCCCAGCCCTCCACCACCGACGCAGAGCCTACACCCCCGTCTACCACCACTGCCGATGGGAACGACAACACCAAGGCTTCAGAGACACGGAGTCTATCAAAGGAAGAGCAAGAGTTCTTCCAGAAACGAAAGCCGAGATGCAGACACCGCCGCCTTCCTGTTAGTGTCTTCATCCGTCTCTCTCTCTCCTCCTCATTCATCTAACCTCATCTCCTCACAGGCCCGTGACTACTACGCACGCCACGAGAAGCTGGACTACCGCTACCTAGCCTTCCAGCGCCGCATCTGCAACCTCATCGACGAGAAAATCGCCGAGGGGAGCAACGTCGTCGCCCAGTGGAAGTGGGACGGCCAGAAAAAACAGGACCGGTGGCAGCGCAAGATTGAGGGTCAGCTGGACATCATGCGGCGCGATTTCAACGCAGCATCCAGACGAATTAATTCTCTTCTCGACGGCCTTTCGGAGAGGGTGGAGGAGCCGGAGGAGGAGAGTGCTGCGAGGGGTGGGAGGAAGAGGAAGAGAGTCGACGACGATGACCTTCATGATCCCGAGGCCGATCGCCGTGAGGCTGAATGGAATGAGCGTCGGCGAAAACGGCTCGAGATCATGGAGAAGATCAAGAAGAGCCAGGAGGAATTTTGGGCGTCCCCATGAATGATGGGGAGTGAGGAGAGGCTGCGGTGATGGTGTCTTTCTGATATTCGGATTCTTCGATGCCCTGGCTTCTGTATCATAGCCATCTATCATGAATGATGGAGCGAGGAGACTTTGAGGCTAGATAAATGGGAACTGTGACGTCTTCCTAAGAGCATCGATGCTTGTTCTAATGCCGCCTTTTAATGAACTCACTGGGTTCCTTCTCAATCCCTCATGGTGTACTCATCTGTCTCGCCTTTTTCCTACGGAATCCCAACAACGATAAGACATATTCCCCCGCTCACAAAAACAGGAATGCCGAAATGCCGGAGCTCAAAAATATTATTCCAACCTCGAGCATGACAACAAAGTATCGTTTCAATGCCAAGTGAGTGACCCTTCCATCTGCATAAAAGGGGTTGTTTGAAGCTACGTCGGAAGTTACCCTGGAGCTTCAGCCACACCCCCTGAGCCACCAAGAGCAACAAAACGCCACATATCTTCAGGGAACATGGGCTCTCCTTTGTGCACCAGGGAGACTGACGACCGACGCCAGCTCTCAACCACGCATAACGTACAAGTATCCCCGCGGCGCCGGAATGTGGTCGAGGTGACACTTCCCCCCCCCCGTTGCC
>JAVIXY010000081.1:48071-161084 GCA_033030565.1 Fusarium nematophilum
CCCCCCCCCTTTGCCATAGTCGCCTGGAGATGACTCCAATAGCGCCATGGACTTTGTGAGTAGCACGAGGACCAAGCAACACTCTGGTCCCTTGGAACTAATCGTCCCTTTTTGAATAGTGGTCGCGCCTGTTGAGCCCCCTCTCCTCCGGGAGCTCCCGCAAGGACCAGGCAAAGGATCCTGCGAAGCGGCTGCACCGATTCGAGAAGGAATACGGCCATTTACTTGTGAGAGACATGATCGCCGAAGCTTTGCGTGCTTGGGCTAATTTTCTAACCCCCATCCAGTCAACATGGAGGACCTCGTCCAATCTGTCCCGGGACAGCGACGCCGCCGAGACGCTCGAGATCCGCCTCCAAGAGCTCACCAACATCCTCAGCGACGAGAGCCGCCGGCCGCTGCCGCACCCCTGCATCCAGTACTGCTCGCTCAAGCAGATCTATGTGCCCATCGGCAAGATCGCCACGACCTCCTACAACGAGTGGATCATTAAGGAGGCCGTCCTCTTCTTCGCTACCCTGATTGAGAGCGAGGAGGAGGCCTTTGTCGAGAACCAGACCTTCGCGGCCAGCCTGACCAACCTCCTCGTGCGCATCACCGGCGTCAACGGCGTGCGCCTTGGCCTGGACACCGAGTCGCGCGTCGTCGAGCTCGCCTTCAACATCACCACCAAGATCCGCCTGGACCCGGGCATCCTGCCGGCCTGGTTCAAGACGCACCGCGGCGTGGCGCTCCAGCACAGGGAGAAGGATGAGGAGGAGGTTCACAACCACCACTATCACCAGCAGCAGCGCGAAACGTTTGTCGGGCGGACGCAGCGCGCCGATTTCCCCCTGTTCTACATCCTCATGGACTACATTCACCACGAGGGCAAGGTGGGTGACTTTGCGAGGACGGGCCTGCTGTACATAATCGAGGCAGCGTCGAGCTCAGGACCCTTGGAGCAGTGGATCGTCGAGAGCGACCTGTCAACGCTCATGGCGACGGGGCTTGGCGCCTTGTACAGCCAGCTGAGCCGCAAGCTGGTGATTGACCACCTCCCTCACGACCTACCTCCCATTCTCGCCCTCTCCGACTACGAACACCCTACATCGAACTACGAGATCATCAGCTCGTGCTCCCCCGAGTTTCAATCGCACCTCGAGACTTTTCTATCGCACCTCTTGTTCTGGCAGGACGTCTTAAACCACTGCCGGTCGGTAGAGGTCAAGTCGACCTTGCTGGAGCATTTTCAAGTCATTTTTCTGCAACAGTTGTTGTACGTATCCTGTCCCCTTTGCTGAATCTTTCTGACTGGCCAGATACCCGTCATTGCTCGAGTCCTCTGATATCGACGGAGGATCGTCGGTGGCTGTCTTGACCTATCTGCGCCGCATCCTTGAATCCCTCGACCACCCCGACATGATCAACCTCATCCTCCACTACCTCCTGGCCCTACCGGATTCCGTCTCTTCCGAGCGGCCAGGCTCAAGCTCGTCCGTCAGCAAGGCACGAAAAAGAAAATCGATGGATCTGGCCACAATGCTGGCGGAGAAGTCGGAGCCCACGGCTACCCCCTTACTATTTAATCTCGTGGATCTCATTCTTGCATGCTTGAGATCGCGGAATCAACAAACTATCTATGTCACACTCCAGCTTGTGTCAGCCATCCTCAAACGGCACCATCGATATGCCGTCCTCACTCTCCTCAGAACTGAGCTCCTCCCTATTCAGAACGCTACCCGGACGGTCGGAGCGCAGGAGCAAGAAGTCGACTACATCATGTCGTTGGCTGGGACAATAGGAGGCGATGATAACTTCGATGAGGTGTATCAGGCCGTCCTCCGAGATACCATGTCCAGACTCGAGAGCCACCCGTGCTCACTCAAGCTTGTTGCGCCGAGAGTATCTACGAGTAACCAGAGGCTCCCCGACAGCCTTCCCGGTGCACCAAGAGAAGTCGGCGAGCACACCCTCCGGCCGGACGACCCACTTCTCAATTCACTGCTGGACCTTCTCGAGACATTCTTCGTCAACCCAGTAGAGACCAACCTCTCGGTGACGGAGACGCTTGTCGACCTCGCCATCTGCGGTTTTATGAAGATTGAGGGATGGCTAGCGCGCAGCCCAAACTCGTACAAATATGACGAGGACGAGAAGGAAGAACACAAACTGGAAGGGGACGGAGCGGCAGAAACCGAGGCCGATGACGACCTGGACGACCTGCCACAGACGCCTGAGCAGGAGATGCTCAAGAACATGGACAAGTGCCGACAACGGCCTCAGTGGTCCCAGGCTTCCCTGCCGCGTGTGTTCAACGTCCTCAAGACCCTGGAGGAGCAGGTGCTGTCCTATCGAAGGACGATCCCGCGGTTCGACGAGCTGGTGCAGCAGCGTCGCGACGCGTTCAAGACAGCGGACGCGATGCTGCACAGCGAGGGCCCCACACCGAAGCCAACACCCGCGCAGCAGGAAACACCCGATCGGCGAAGCTTCGAGGAGCTGTCACGCAGCGGATCGCCGTCTAGGCCATCAGCGCTCGAGGGGCTGGCGCACCGCCTGCTCTCTGAGCTGGGGACGCCGAGCCGCTCCAGCAGCCCGCGGGGACGTAAAGAACTGGCCCGCAGCTCTGGGGGCGGCAACGCCACCCCGGGGACCAAGCCGAACCTCGCTCTGCCGAAGGAGCTGTCGCACAGTCGGGGACGTGGCACGCCGGGACGGAGTCACTCTTCTAGCAGGGGACGCGATCACACGGACCCGGCCCAGAGGGCCAAGGAGGAGGCTCTTGCGCTCCAGATGGCAGAGTTTGCGGCCATGGATCAGACCATCTTAGCTAAGAGGGTTGGGCTGCCTGAGCCCAAGGTTGACCCGATCCCTCTCAAGTTTGACAAGAAGCCGATGCCTGAGCCGGTGGAGACGGCAGCGCTGGATGAAGCTGAAGAGGCGGGACCAACTTCTGGCGAGCCTGTAAATGAAGGGGAGGTTGGCGGTAAGCCTGAGACCGCCGAAGGAGAGGATGTCAAGGCGGAGGCTGTTGAGGGAGAGGACGGTACAGCAGAGGATGCTCAAGCAGAGACCGTGGAAGCAGACTCTGTCGATGCCGCAGAGGAGACGCAGGACGCCGCGGCCACGGTGTCGGTCTCGCACATCGTCACCAACGTGATCGTCCTGCAGTCCTTCTTATTTGAATTCGCGAGTCTCGTCCAGGTCCGAGCCGGCCTGTTTGACGAGGTGCGGTTCGTGTAGGCTCGCCTTTCACAGTGGGAGGATAAATAGCGGAGAATTGTATGGGACGCGAGATCGAAGAGCATTCTTACGATTGATGAGCATTTGTTAGTAGACGGCGCGGGTGCTTTTTTGCTTGGTAGACTGGGGGCATGCATGGATGGGGTGGATACACTTGAATTACCGAGTTTGAGGCCCGTCAACTTGGGTCGTTGAACGTCACATTTTCTATGGTGCGGGAGTCACTTGTGATACTCGATCTTGTGCTTGGAATTGTCTTTATTTGTGTGCGGGGTGATATCCGTTCCACTTGCGAGACCGCCTGGAGGACTTGCCAGGAGACGCAGCGCTCTGCGAGGACACCGGAAGGTGTTGCTTCGAGGGGCGTTTCGGCGGTACGGGAGCCGATGTCTGCTGGACGGGACGGGGCTGCGGCCGCGGGGGGCGAGGCGCCTCGGGGACCTCCTCGAGCGGGATTGAGAAGCAGAAGCAGCACGAGAGGCTCTGCTTCGGCTTCGGCTTCGGCTTCGTCTTTTCCGGACGCTCGCTCTCCACCCTCTGCCTCCTAGGCTTCTTCTTCTTGTCCTGCAGGTCCACCAGTCCCAGCCTGTCCGCCAGCGTATCCAGGCTCGTCCTCCCCTCTAGCACGGGCGTCGCCGTGGCCCTCGGCCCGGGGCTCGAGTGAGCAGACATGTTCGCCTGCTCCTTGTGCTGCCAGCAGTAGAGGTTCTCGTCGCGGGGGTCGGGCGGCGTCCTGGGCAGCCTGCTGCCGCGCCGCCGCCGGGACGGCACGTCGTCATCGTCGTCGTCGTCTTGCTTCTGGGCGACGGGGCGGCGGCAGGGCCGGCCGTTGGAGGTTATGCCGCGGCATGTGGAGGAGGGGTTCTTGGAGTCGGAGCGGGAGAGGAGGGATTCGGGGGTGTTGGCGACAAAGGGCATTGTGGGGTTAAGGTCCGATTTCGAGTTGCAGCTGGGACAGCATTGTATGGGCTGACAGGGAGGAAACAAGCTGCGGCGTCCCCTTTTAAGGGGTGACGCCGAGGAGGTGATTCGGGGAGGCCCGCTTGGGGACCGCGAAAAACCTGGTTTTTTCACATCGTGGTTGGTGGGCGAAGCGCGTGGAGGAGCGAGGCTGGGTATGGATGAACTGGGACCGAGGAGGTGAGTTGTCTGTGGCTGGGTGTGGCTGTGTATCGCGGCGCGGCAAGCGACTGGGCATGAGGCCGCCTTTACGCTGGTGTTGAGCTGTTACTAAGTCTAGATAGGGAATGATGTTTGGAATTGATTGATTGTTGTTGATCTGGTGTGGCTGATGGTGTGTTGGGTGGTGGTTTCGAGTATATAGTCGGGGTAACACGGCTACACCAAGAACCCGAGATCCATGAATGTAGCTGCGTGTCCACACAGTGATACTGTCACATTTTCTTTTCTGTAATTGATTAGATGGAACTGCAGGCCGTCATGCAATCGCAAACACCTACACATGCAAATTGCATGTGCATCGCAGGCGCACCCGTCTCCTCCATGATATGTTGACTACCGAACTCTCTCAGGAACAACGATTCTACCTTGATGTGGTGATTACCACTTAACTTGCCTTTAAATATTTTCCGTCTTTATTTCATCTGGAGCTTTCGTAATGTGATCATCGGCTTCATTGGCAAACTCCTCCATGACAGACTTTACCGAGCGGCTCGTCTCGGGCCGGTGGACCAAGCTCGCGGACATTGCCCCCATCACCAGCAACGGCGGGGCGTTGGGGGAGGACTCGGTGATTCGCAAGTCTTTAGCGCAGCTGCTCCAGGGCGCAAAGGCGATGGGGAGGTCGTTTGAAGGCGGCGTTCAGGTCTAAGGAACAGCTGGAGAGGTCTAGGAACGTGCAGCAGGTTGCCTTCAAGTGGCCCCAAAACAGGTGGCGCAGGGACTCTAAGTATAAGGGCTCGGTGGGTATCGTCTGGGCCTCGAAAGGCAAAAGCCACTGAAGTTTGCTGCCAGGTATGTGGGATCTCGAGAACATCTCGTCTGGGCTGGATGGCCTCAGCTCCGTGGTGTACAAGCGGGCTCTGGGCTGGTTGGGAGAGGAGCCTGAGGTTCTGCTGGACTAGGTGCGCCGCGAGTTGGAGGATGAGAATATTCACTCTTATTGGCTGATGTGGGTGGTGAAAATACACCTCTTCTCGTGTCTTGTGCTGACGCATTGTAACTATGTCGTGTACAGTCAGCAGAGGGAAGACTGGGAGGCCCGTTCTACTTGCCGTGGATATCAGCCGTGCAGTTTCAGCGACCAGAGAGTAAACTGGGTGACTACAATTGTAGTGCTAAATTCTACTAGTGGGTGATCTTTGAGCGTGATGTTGAGCTGCAAAGGCCATTCTATCCATGATGATTTGTGAGGTGTGGTTCCCGGCTGGCGTCAGTGTTTGGATACTGCAACGCATTTGCATGAGCGTTTGATGCTTGAGAATGTAGACTCAAGCCTACGTACCTCGTAATATTTGACGAAGAATGATTTTATGAGGGCATTGGCCTAGAGATGATTCTCGTAACCCGTAGGCCATCATGGTTCTGCGTCCATCTGGACCCCACCATGTCGCGATCAGGTAAACACAGATATCTGGAAAATGCACGTCAATTGAACCATTAATGTTGCCGCCTTATGGACAAGATTGATCAGCTACTATACAAGTTTAAAGCCCAGAAACGCACTCATTCTTCCTCTCCAGACATTTGTCGGCCTCTAGTCCTCTCGGGCTCGTTGGGATCAGCTCCTTGGCATCTAAAACCGCATGTCTGCACTAACCGCAGTCTCAACGACGCTCGTCTCTCGAAATGCGGTTATCCCACGCGACGCGAACCCTTTTGGATGCACGCCCGGGCTGATGCGCCTAGAGACACCCGAGAATTGGCACCGGGTGGCTCTCTCTCATCGGCGACACCTTGATGGCCTCGCCCTGCAAGTCTCGGCTTAGTCTTGCTGGATCTCTGTTCAGATCGAAGGCGACGGCGACGACGGCGCTGGCGAAGGCGTCTCGCTCATAAAATTGAAGCCCACAATCCCCTCGGCCACGATCCTGTCCTTCCCTGAAGCCAGGCGCGAGTAGAGGCTGACGCGCCGCCCGATGATGCCCTCGTTGCCAACCTCGAGAGATAGTGGCCGCTCGAGGGGAAGCTCGACAAAGTCGTCCTTGGGTGTTGAAGGGAACGAAAACTGCTGAAAGAGGCCGCAGTCGGTTGCGCTTCGGGTCAAGTCGCCGCTGGAGCTGTTTCCATACATGTTAGCATTTTTTTTTAGCGGGTTTCTGCCGGTTTGAGGACTCACTGGATGACGACGTAGAGATCGGAAAGACCCTTCATGTTGGACTCGTCGCTGGGAGTGAGCCTCGCGTGAGTCGCGCTGGTGCTTCCCGGGCTGCCGGGGGTGTGGAAGGCGAGGTCTCCTCGGAGGTTGGAGAGGGCGTTTATGGGAGGGTTGAGGGCGACGAGGGCCCCTCCTCGAGGACGGTTGGTGTTTTCAGGGCCGCACATGATGGCAGGATATTGGTGTAGTTGGTCAAGGTGAAGATGAGAGAATTGATGGAGTATATGGCAGGGGAAGATCTCTTGTTATAACCTCTAAAACTAGATGTCAACTGACTCCCACCGCGAATCATGTCATCTCTCTCATTGTCTCTCACTCTTCAACACCCGAGTTTCACCTCCGGGGAGGCTCGCCCCGTCAAACTTGCTCAGTCGGAGTGGACCAATCACGGCGCCGAATTGGCTAGCGCTGTTCCCGAATCGGGAAATTCATGGTGAGCAAGTTTGAGGGGGAATGCTCACAAAACACCTTGATGACTTGGGAGTACGTACCTCTGAGATGCACCTCATTGCATGCATATAGAGAGTAAAGGTTTATGAATACCAGTAGATGCTTAATCAATTAATAATACTGTTCTGACGCAATCCTGGATGCTGTTGCGGGATCGGACTGCCTCGGTGTTCCGTCCTCCTCGAGCTACCCCTCATCTTCTCGAGCTTCTTCCTCTCTCATATTTCTGACAGATTTCCCTCTTCATTCCTCTATTGCTCTCTTCCTCTGGTACAAATTCTCTTCCTCTCTCACATCCTCTGATCGTATCTCGTCCACAATGTCCATCACAACCTACACCCTTCCGGCTCTGCCGTACGCCTACAATGTAAGCCACTCGTACCCTGGATCTCTACTGCCGACTCATGAACTCACCCCCCAGGCCCTCGAGCCCAGCATCTCAGCCCAGATCATGGAGCTCCACCACGGCAAGCACCACCAAGCCTACGTAACCAACCTCAACGCCGCCCTCAAGAGCTACTCCGCCGCCACCACCTCCAGCGACATCGCCGGCCAGATCGCCCTCCAGTCTGCCATCAAGTTCAACGGCGGCGGCCACATCAACCACTCCCTCTTCTGGGAGAACCTCAGCCCCGCGGACTCGCCCGACGCGCAGCCCGACAGCGCGCCCACGCTGGTCGCCGAGATCTCCCGGGTCTGGGGCAGCCTCGAGGCCTTCCAGGCGGCGTTTGCAAAGACGCTCCTCGGCCTGCAGGGCAGCGGGTGGGGGTGGCTGGTCAAGGACGCGCAGGGCCTGCGGATTGTGACGACCAAGGATCAGGATCCGGTTGTTGGGGGGGAGGTGCCCGTGTTTGGGGTTGATATGTGGGAGCACGCATACTACCTGCAGGTGAGGGAGCATATCGTATTTCACCACCGGTTGACTGACAAAAGATAGTACCTCAACGGCAAGGCTGCGTATATCGACAACATCTGGAAGGTCATTAACTGGAAGACCAGCGAGGCGCGATTCATTGGCTCTCGGGAGGATGCTTTCAAGGTTCTCCGGGCTTCTATCTAGATACGACTGTGACCAAGAAGGAAGAATAAATCCGCACTTGCACTGCATCCTATCGGCACTCAACACTCAAACCGTGAAGAAACCACAACATGTGAATCACGCCCCCTCCCATTTGGCCTGATGTTATCAAGCTCCCTTGACACTGGGTCCTACCAAGCACGACCAGATGGGGGCCACTCACCAAGCCGTCACAGTATTCACTTCACCTGTACCACCAGCGCCATCAACGTGCTCAACGTCTGACACTCAGGTCTCGGCTGGCTACCAATGCCACGGCCAGCACTCGCCCAGCAGATGCCGCGCAACCGCGTCACAACATTGACCGCCAAGTCTGCCCAACTTTTATCAGACACCCCGGCTGTTCTGCTGGACTGCGATGTGCCCCCCTTTTCTTCGCATGCTGTTTGAAGTCGTCGATTACCCGCCCTTCAATTTCGACATTTCCCGTCCCGAATGTGCCTTTCCGAACCGTATTCAAACGGGCGTCGAGTTGTTGTTGGTGTCTACCCGTCGAGGCTGTCAAACGGGCAACCTCCTAATGGACGTTTTCTGCAGGTTTCCTAAGCCACATTTCCATCCCCCTGACCAACGCCCCAGCATGTCGATCAACCGGCCTGAACGGTGAGTTCTGTGCGACCACCAGAATAGAAGATTTCAAGAAAATAAAAAGGGAGGGAGTCTGTTTCATGGGCCGTGCTGTTGCGCGATGGCGCATGTTTGTGGTACGTCTCCCAGGGCAGCTGAACGGGTGTGTGCGTGGTTGGGCTGGATGCAGGTACAAGGGTTTAGGGGCAGCACAGTATATTTTTGAGCAACCGGAGAAAGCTTGTTTGACATGAAGGGAGGCACTTTTGCTAGAGACAGTGTTCTGGTGATATCGTGGTTTTGGGCTCATGGCCGATCGAGGATGGAACAGTGGGACGTTGGACGGGTTTCTCTTTGTGCTTTGATACGCAATCAACGACGCTCAAAGTTAAGTGAGGCTAGTGTGCGTTGTGGTGGCCCACAGTATATACTCGGTGTCGCCGACTGAGGGTTGTGCTTCATCCCTTGGTGTTTTTATTTTAAGAAGCGGCCTCTTGCGTTCGACACTTGACGGCTCCCGCATCAACTCCAAAAAGACCAGGTTGTAGTAAATAAAACGGGCCATGACAATCAGAATGCACATCGACGGGAACTCGAAACTCGGTGACCCGGGTAATTGACTACTGCCCCATCTGCCAACGACGACAATCCCGCTCCGTAACTATTTCAAGTAGCCAGACCAACGGGGAATCCACATCTAATTCCCTCCGTTTGGTATACGACCTATCCCCTCGCGTCCTCGCATCCCGGTGCGACGGCAGGATGCATTTCACTGGGGGCGAATTGCAGAAGTCGACGCATGGACTGTTGTAACTTGTGCGAGGCCTCGTCCCTCGGAATAAGGGTATAAAGAGGGAGGGACGAAGAAGGGAATTGAGAATTGGAGATATCACCAGTTCAGTCAGTGAGACCGGGGGAAAACAAAGCCAAGTCTCGACTCTGTCACTCGTTTTTGTTTCCATTATCTACCTTCTCCTTGACTACTTACTACCTTCGTTACATTACACAACTCCTCTCGCTTTTTTCGACGACATGATGTCTCGTGCCGTTCGCTTCGCCCTCCTGGGGCTTGGGTACGTGGGATATTCCTCTGCAGGCTTTGCTTTTACTGACTTTTGGGTACAGGGCGTCGGTTGTCTGCGCTCAGTACACCGTCACCGTCACCGAGACGGTCACAGAGTGCGCTTCATCTTGCTACTCTGTTGTTTCGCAGTGTACCTCGACCGAGTACCTCTGCACCTCGTCCACTGGGGTCTCGTCTGGTGCTCTGGGCACCGAGACTACCAGTGTCCCGACCCTCACGGCGGTCACTACTGGTGACTCTGACACTTCTTCTGCTCCGGGGGCCAGTGGCTCTTCTTTCACCGCGTCTGGCTCTTTGGATACTTCTCTTGTTGACACCACCACCGGCACTGATGTCGTCACTCTCCCAACCATTTCTTTCTCTTCGACCCACGGCCATGGAAACTCCACTGCTGTCACCGTGTACACTTCCACCGCCTCTTCTGCTGCTGAGTCGTCGGAGGGTACAGCTGCTACGTTGGAGTCCACCCTCGTGTCGGAGGGTTCGAGTGCCCTGCCTGAGGGGACGTCGTCTGCTTCGAGCGACACGTGCACAAGCCCCTACGGCTGTCCCTCCAGCACTGGTGTGCAGAGCACTACGACCTCTGTGACGATCACCAACCTCGAGACCATGCCTACTGTTGTCCCAAGCGCTGGGTCTTCCGCTCTGCCTGAGGGGACGTCGTCTGGCTCGGTGACTGAGAACACTGCTGTCACTTCTGGGGGCCCAGTTGAGCAGCCCTCTGGCTCGGGATCCTTGACTTCCTCTGTTTTCAACACTGAGACTTCGGGCCTGGCAGAAACCTCTACTCAGTCGGTTCCAACTGGAACTGAGACTTCCAACACCTACGTCTCTCAGCAGGGTAGCTCTACCTTTACCGACGCCGTTGACACTTCTACTACTGAGGGCGATTCCACTACCACTCTCAGATCCATCGTGACCAGCCTTGTTACCATTTCTGAAAGCGCCTCTACTGGCTACAACACCACCCAGCAGCCTGGCACCTCAGAGGAACCCGCCCAGACCACATCTACTGGTCCATCTGATGTCCTGACCAGCGAGACGGAGGCCTCGGGTTCTTCAACCGATTTTGTCCCCTCTGAGGGCACCAGTCTCACACGCCTGACGTCTCGCATCACCGTGACGCGCACTGAGACCTCGGACACCGAGTCAACTGCAGCTCCGGAGGACACGAGCTCTGACACAGCCTCTACTGTCGAGTCCAACACGCAGAGCACAAGTGCTGATGAGACTGACGCCTCCTCAACCTCGGACATTGGCACTTCGGAAGCTCCATCCTCCATTGCCTCTGAGACGTTGGATACTCCCAGTGAACCAACTGACACTGTAATCCGCCCCGAGTCCACTTCTTCTCGTGCTCGTCCTAGCGAGACTGGCCGGTCGACCAAGAAGCCCTGCCCGCCTACTACGCACACACACATCTACTCCAACACGACTTTTGTTCATAGTACCGTCCAGCACAGTACCGGATCTTCGGCCCTTCCGGGCAGTTTCACTGAGCCTTTGTCCTGGTCCACTGGATACAGCACCGCGAGCACTGGGAGCCTGACTGCCGAGACGACGAATGATGCTCAGACGTCGGAGACGGAGGCGCCGGGCGCTTCAAGCACGAGCGAGACGTCTGAATATGTCGAGAAATCTACCACCTCTGGTGGCTTTGACACGGAGACTTCTACCACCTCTGGTGACTTTGAAGCCGAGTCTTCCACCACATCTGGCGACTTTAACACGGAGACTACATACGTGGTGACCAGCTCTGGAGAGTCCGCTCAGGGACCCGAGACTACCGAGTCTGATATTGTCGAGTCCACCGGCTCTTATCTTTCATCCTCGCTGTCTACTCCCTTCCCCCAGCCTAGCTTCACCGACTCCATCGCCACCTCCGTCGAGACCTCTCTATCGTCAGAGTCCTACCCCGCTCCTGTCTTTTCCTCCACCGGCTCCCCAAGCGAAGAGACCTCTCCCCGTGGGTATGACTTTGGCAACCCAACTTCGACCACTGACGATGACTGGCCGATCCCAACTCCCGAGTACAGCAGCACCACAGACTCGTTTGGCTCCTCTGCCCTCGCTGACACCCCGTCCTCCTCCGTCTACCCCCCCACCACCCTCATGACGACCAGCAAGGCCCCTGACACTGACACCGACACCGCGGCCACGACCTCGACCCAGGGGCCGCCGTCCTATGAGCCCCCTTATGAGCCGCCCTCGTACCGTGAGCCTGGCTACGTCCGCAAGCGATGGGAGTTTGGCGGGTGAATGGGATGCAATGAACCAAAGTGGACGCATAAAAAGCACGGCTTTTGGTTGACATCGATGCTTGGTTGAATGACTGTTGGAAATGTCCTTCATTCTTGAACTTCTTTTCTTTTCGTATCTGGGATACTTTGTTATTCATTTTGGGGTAGATAATGACCAGAAAATAAACTTGGGGTGGCTTTATGTTGGTTCCGAGAGTGACTGTTTGTGAGGCATTGCTCTACTGACGTCTGAGTTTGACTTGTCGTGTCCCAAATGGAGGACTATGTAGTTGAGGGCGCATCAGTACGGGCTATTCTTTTGTCGACCCGCAAAGCCCACGCCGGCCAGGCGCAAGGATAGTTACGCTGGTATTGACGCAGCTCGGCCGCGAAGACACCAGGCAAGTAACGCTGTAATCGAACTTGATCTTTCATGTAGATGTTAAAAAAAAAAAACCAATCTCGAGCTCGCGGCCGGTCTCTGGAGTCTTCTGGCCGCTCTCAACGTCACTCCAATACCAGATCACGGCGTCCTGGGGAGTGGTGTGCCTCTGCTGACTTCGGCTTGGACCACGTAAAGTGTATGCCGCCCGCGACACAGCCCGGGCGGCCCGCTCATCTATGACCAAGTTTACAACGCCTGTCGCCGAATCGCTGTATGAGCAGCCGGAGGGGGGTTATTCCGTAAGGCCCTCTACTACGGTTCAAGGAAGTCTGCGCCGCTTGCGTCTTTCTGCCGAAGGTTCGATACCATCGCTAGGGAAACTGCCAGGTACTGAAAGGGTTACTGGGGCCCTGGAATCGAGCGCTTGGCGGCGATGCTTCTCAGCTACTGGAGGATCCCTTGCTTGTCTTGGCTGTGCCGGAGGAAACCGCGTCTTCTCGACTCGAAGTTGGCCCGCGGCTGCAGGCTGATTTGCGTTCTTTCGGAGGTCTCTCGATTTTGGTTGCGCTGGTGTCGTTGATCCGCAGACAGCTGCGGCTAGAGCTTTGCCATCGGATTTTGTGGGACGGATGAGAGGTGGGATCTGGTTCCGCGGTGTGACGAGGCCTTGCCCGTTGTAGCACTTGAGAAGCATTTGCGCTGCGGAAGCCCGCTCCTCCGAGTTTGCCTCTGCCATCTCCTTAATGACGCTCACCTTTGGGGTTGCTGCTGCTGACAGAATCACCTTTCGGGCTTCGTCGTGGTTGTTCAGTCTCGTCGATACCTCGCGGAACCCTTCGACATCTAGTGTCCACAACATGGTGACGAAGAGCGACCAGACATCTACCTTGTGTGTCTGCTTGCCCCCTTGAAACATCTCCGGAGCCATGTAAAGCGGGCTGCCAGCAAAAGTCGCCGCAAAAGCAGCGCGGTGGCTCAGGCCAAAATCCCCGAGTTGGAAGTGGTACTGGCCCCGATGAGATACGTAGAGAATATTCTCCGGTTTCATATCCCGATGGATGATGCCCTCTATTGCGAGACGATCGAGGGCTTGGAGCATATGATGTAACACGGTATGGGCGAGGTCGGTGATAGGGACCGAGCAGTCACCGTCGACCAGCGATCGCAGGGTTCCTTCTTTGAGACCCATGAAGATTTCCACCTCAGGCTGGTCCCAGCCCTGCGACGAGATGTAGTCGACAATATGGTACTGGCACTGACATCAATACCGACCATGCATTTGGGTAGAGCCGGGAAGGGACCTCACTCACGTGGCTGATTCTGGAAAGGATTTCTACTTCGCGCTTCAGTTTCATCCACTCTGGGTGTTGTTCTGCTGGTCCGGCGGGCCGCTTCATTATCTTGACGGCCATGAGCTTTCCTGAGTCCAGGTTGACGGCTTTGTATACTGTTCCAAACTGTCCAGACCCGAGGCTGGCCCCTATGGTCACGTATCTCGTTCTCGGCTGTTTCGATCCCGGGGTGTGGATTCTAGTCTCCCTCCGAGACGGAAGGACTGTGTCCGTTTCGTCGATGGTGCGTGCCAGGCGGGGATTTTCCTCGAGGAGGGTCCTCTCCCGGTACTTGACCTTCTCCACAGTGTCGTCAGGGCGGCAGTGCCACTTTAGCTCGAACTGCAAGAGGTTCCGCTCAACGCCGCCCATGCCAATGATAGTATTCACCTTCTCCTGCACGACGACTTTACGAATGCGTCCATACTCGAACGGTGTAGCGTTTTCGCCAGAGACCTGGCTCGTCTGACCGTGCGATCTGTCGTAGAACATGATGACCTGCGTGTCCATGTCGATCTCGAACGAGCATTGGATCTTCGCGATGCTGGACCCTTCCACGATCACATCGCCGTTTCGACCCAGTGTTGCCAAAGTAGTGTTGCCTCCTGACATTGGGCGAATATGCCCAATGTCAAGTGCAAGTCTACCGTCGTTCAGCTCCGAGACGAGGTGCGTGTTGCACTGGTGGGTGAGCACTGCGTCGGCTCGCCTGTTAATGGGGACTAGGGAGAACAAGGCTAGGGGGTGAGGCTCAGGTCGTGGCATCGTTGGGAGATAAAACCTGGCAAATCGCTGGAGCAAGGGAAAGATGAACAGAGGCCAGACTGAGCGTGGATGCCACGACGAAAATGTGAGTTGGAAAAAGCGAATGAGCCCTTTTAGCCGTAGGCAGAACACCGAGCTGTGGCTTTTAGATCACGCACTGCAATAGGGGCGGTAGCGATGCCTAGCCCAATGGGCCTCCTGTTGGTTGACCTGCATCTTGACAAGCAGCGTATCCCGCGCGCTTCCAATACGCAGGACGCAGGTGCGTTGGCCTTTGTGCTACCAAGATGGATGAAACAGCAGTCGCAGGTCAAGGAGCGGAGAGCCAATAGACTGGCTGTGGTGGGTATGCTAGTGGCCAATCATTGGCCCCCTCAGCCGCCCTTCCGGCTCGGCGCGCGAAAAAATAGTTCCGTGTTTTTTTTGTTCCTCGCATACTCCTTCTACGCAGTAAGCTACTGCCCCTCTGCTCGCTCCAACGCGTCCCTGCTCCACGATCTTGGACCAAACGTCTTCCATGGATGATATTCTTCGAGGAGATGGGCTATTTAGAGCTGACAATGCCCTAGCAGCACTGGTTGAAGACCCGCAGCACCTTGATCGTGCGAGAGGGCGATTCAGCGAGTCTCCACCGTCTTACAGATCTCACCTATCACACAACTCGACCCGATCTCAGAGTACCAACCCGCCCAGCGAGGCACAGCAACTTCGGGATGAACGAAAATGGCAGCTGATGCAAGAATACTGGGCGTCGTTCCCTTCTAACCAATTTGACTCCGAGAAGGGGGAAGAGCTCAACCGGCTATATAAAGCATCTCGAGATCCAACACGCCGTCCGTCGACCGGTAGTACCAGCATCTACAAACTGGCAGAGGAGAATGTCAAGGCTCGCTGGGTGGAACAGGGCATCTGGAACGACAAGTGGAAAAGGTCGACCGTGTGGAGGTGGAAGCATGAAGAATCATTCGAGCCTGAGTCTGAATCCGAGGCTGATTCGGCGGCCGAAAGCGAAACTCCTCCTCTCTTCGGCCCCCCCTCCCAGAGAACAGAGGCGAAACCGAGACGACGGAAGAAGGCTGAGGAGCTGCGACGCATTGCAGAGCGACGGCCCGCACGAGAGCGCGAACGGGAAGCATCACGCCCATTCCATCAGTTCGTCTACCAAGTCTCGAAAGAACGCGAACGGATTGAAGACGAACTGAACCCTCCCGGTCCCCCCGGTCCCGACTTTTCCGACCTCAATGTGACACTTTACGGCCCAGAGCATTACCAGGCTGCCCTGCAGGCTTGGTCGGGAGGCACACAGACCCGGAACGAAATAGCAAGCGTTGGGAGAGCCGCTATCCCGACTCCACTCGACATCAATTCGATGGCCTATGAGAGAGTAAAGGGGATCTGGGTGAAGAGAGGAATTTGGAATAGGAAATGGGGTGTGTTGCCTGGGATGTCCTGGAAGCATGAACAACCTCTCGAGGAGATGCTCCGTGAAGAGTTGGGCGATGATGCTACTACCCCTGTTCAAGCGAACGCTCTCAGGGATGGGCATGGAGCGGGAGAAGCACCTCCACGATCGATATTCGCGGACCCCGTCCCTGCCGACTCGCCAAATGGCCAAACGTCCAATGTGAAGAGCTCACCTCGGCAAGAATCGCGTGCGGATGCGTTCGAGAGCGATGACTTGGGCATTGGGGCAGCACCTCCGACAAGGAGCATATTTAGGTCTCCGTCTGCCGAACCGAGCCACGGCTCAACTCTACAACAACCACCTCCGGCTAGTGGACCTGCAGGATCACACAATGGCCACGCCAATCACTCCCCCGTCGCCTCAAATTCACCACGACGCTGCCTGGAACCGAACGGCGAGGCTCCTCGATCTGCCGGGCAGCTGAAGCGGCGGCGGGGCGAGAGAGAGCCATCCACCGAGGGTGCACGAACGACCGCACGCGACGCTCTTGGCCCGGTTCATTCAGCGAAGGTGTCCAAGACTCGTGGAAAGAGTAGGCCCGGCCCCCGTCGTCGGTTAAACAGCTCTGAACTGCAGTCTGAGGCTCACCAATCTTTATCTGGACGAGATGCCCCTGCTCCTACACCACGAAGGAGCAGACGCATCCAGGAGGCTGAGCGCGAGAGGACTCCGGACCCTGATCTGCGCGCCGGTGGCTCCCAATCAAGACTCGGGCGGACCAGTGCTAGCCCAGAGCCTGCACGTTTAGCACGGCCTCAGGGAGTATCCCAAGGCCGTCCAAGGACAACTCGGCGCAGGGCGAGATAGGACAGCCAGGATGGATCGCTCGAAAGGCCGACTGACCCAGCGAATACCTAGTGGAGCGAGACTGAATCTCGAGCATCTCAGCGTATCGTGGATGCTCAAACTTATCGCACAGGACAACTGAAGAACGTCCTTTGCTATACCATCATCTGTTGCCTGTCTCCCCTACCATGACTAACTTGCCCCCCTGGATCTACATGTCCAGCCAGCGTGTCAAAGACCGTTGACGTCTGACAAAACCACATGTCTAAGATTGACGATGACGGATACGAGCGTCGCTACTGGGACTGACATGGCAGACAACACAACCAGGCCGTTCTGCATCAGCTCGTCCCGAAGGCGACCTGAGCACCCGGTGTTTGGCGTTGGTAGTTGGCATCCATGAGCACCTGGTGTGACCTCCCATGGTATCTTCCAGGGGCAAGACAAACAGGGCTAGTTGCCCGTAGATGAGTCGATCCAACTGTGGGGAGTGTGCTTCCTTCGAGTGGGAAAATGAAGGACATCCTGGGATACAAGCCATCACAGTTTATGACATGGACAGTCCTCACGTTGCACAGTCTGTCCCTGTTTGGTACACGGCCCAGATTTGTTGGCCCGAAAGGGAAGAAAGAGATATCATCGGCGAGACGACTGACTTGCGTATCTTTGGGTGGAATTGCGTAGATCGTGTTGGTGATCATCGGATCACGGTGTTGTGCTATACCGAACCGCTTGTGCTGGCCGCAAGTTAGACGCCATCTTCTTGGCTGCTACGCGATAATAAGTAATGGCAATGATAGCTGTCTCATATGAATATGATTCATCAGCATCAACGGGCGAGGCATTGATGGTTGACTCGACAATAACTGTCATGATGAGCAGCCCCCTTTGCCAGTCCTCCCATCTACTGCGCCCTGTTCAGCAAGGCCCCCGGGAAACTGCTCCACAAGCTTTCGCATTTCTCTGACTAGTCTATTCAATCACCGTTAAACCCGAAAGCTCAAGTTGAGGGATACGGACACTTATACATACGTCTCTCTGAAGTGGGGGACCTCGGGATATAGCGCCGAGTCGTGGATGATGACGCGACTACAACACCCAACGATACGTTAGCGCATGCAGCTAACACAACTGTAAGAGGACGACAACGAACGTCGAGTAGAGTTGGTTTCGAGCATCCCAGTCGTCCTGGGGCTCCGACTTGGGGATAAGTCTGTGGTAGCTCTCCAGGCAGTCCGTTGCCCAGTCGTTTCCCACCAGGCGCAGGGTGGCGAGTTCGTCTATGGCTGTCGTTAGCTTTCAATACCAGACGAGCAAGCGCAAGACTGGGGACTAGGTTCTAGACTTACACTCGTGGTGACCCCAGAACGTCGATGCGTCAAACATCAGCGGCTCCTCAGACCCATCCTGGACGGAGACGTTTCCAAGCCACAGGTCCCCATGTAGAAGCACTGGCTGAACGCTTCTGCCGCAAGTCTCCAGCGGGCGAAGCAGTCTCGGGATGACCTTGTCGAAGAACGGTCCCACCAGCTGCTTCAGCTCATCGCTCGGCCCCCTCGCCTCCTCCTCAAGCCTGAGCATGTGCGGCATCCCTCTGACGTAAAACTCCTCCCAGGTATCGGTCCAGGTGTTGTCCTGCTCCAGCGTCCCGTTGTACGTGTTAGTGTGGAAGCCAAACTTTCCGGTGGGGTTTGAATCGACGCTGAGGGTATGGAGCTGGGCCACGGCGTGGACGAGACGAGGGATCGACGGGCTGCCTTTGTGGAGAGTGTGGAAGGAGAAGAGGATGACGTGACGGTTTGTGTCTTTGCATTTGCCCCATGAAATTGGTTCTGGGGAGAAGGCCGGGACTGTCTTGTTGATCAACTTCATCGACTCGTACTCGCCTTTGAACATAGGGCCAGCACCGGGGCCCTCAGCCAGCTAAACACGGTCAGCATGCTGGCCTTGGTCGCCGGATCCAGGGGAGAGCGGCCCACTTGCCTTGAGAAAGTACGATACGAGCTTCTCATCAATTTCAACGTCGATCCAGGCAGTGGTGTTCCAGTTGCTGACACCGTGGCCCCGACAGCCTTTTACAATGGCGCCCGCTGGGAGTTCTCAAACCGTTGTGAGGAAGTGGCACGGAGCACCGTCGGCCAAGGGGAAGCTTACCTGCGATGATGTTTTCATCGAGCTCAATGTCCCCCTCGTGGACCTTGGGGTTGTTCTGTACGTCCCAGTAAGACTGCGACATGGCGAGCGATTCGTGGTTGCGGTTGGGATGTGACGCGGTGGGAGGGGAGAACCTCATGGGACAAAGAAGGGGTTGCCGATGGTCCTCCGGTCAGCGAAGCTTGCCTGTCCGTGCCTTCAAGCCACCGAGAGCTCCTTTGTTCCCTTCCATCTCATAGCATTTCCGACGGCCGTCGACCGAGGCAAAAATTGTTACCATCTCTATCAAATCCAAAGGCAAAACTTGGCAGTGGAAATCACGGCCTGAAAACAGCAACTTCTGGTCGCCTCAACATCAAATCGTCGCCATGGCTTCCCCATTCAGCCAAGATCAAGTTGGCAAGCAAGACAAAGAAGCACAGAGACAGCAGGATACCCCAGCTGTCCCATACTCGCTCTTCACCAAGCACGAACGCCGCTGGATCGTCGCCATGGTCGCCGTGGCCGGCTGATTCTCGACCCTGAGCAGCTTCATCTACTACCCGGTCATCCCCGTCATCGCCGAGGACCTTCACTCGTCGATTGGCATGATCGACCTCACCGTCACCTCATACCTGATCGTCTCTGCCGTCGCGCCCGCCATCGTCGGGGACGCCGCCGACACTTTTGGCCGCCGTCCATTGTACGCTGTCACGCTCGCGCTCTACGTGGCTGCCAATGTCGGCATCGCACTCCAGCGCTCTGCTGTCGCTTTGCTGCTACTTCGTATGCTACAAAGTACAGGGATTTCCGGTGGACTCCCCTCTCTGTATCTTGAACGTTGCTGTGAGGCTAATTGTGGAGGTGATGTTTGCAGGGGCCTTTTCTATCGCGTATGGGGTTATTGCTGACATCTCAGCCCCTAGCGAAAGGGGCGCATTCGTGTCTGCTCTTTCGTTTGGGTGAGCACCATCGTCTGTAATTCTCCGGGTTCTTGGATGTATTAGACTGACTACTCGAAGTATCACTACCACCCCCAGCCTCGGCCCTGTACTCGGGGGCGCCTCTGCCGCCGGCCCCGGCTGGAGATGGATATTCTGGTTCCTGGTTGTCGCATCCGGCTCTTGTTTGGCAGCCATGATCCTGGCTCTACCAGAGACGCACCGTGGCATTATTGGCAATGGTGGCACTGAACCCCCCAAGCTCTACCGACCGGTCGCCAAGAGGATCATGCGACCCTGGAAGGACGATTGTGGCCATAGAGCCGCTGCCGCTCCTCCATCCCGCAGGGCTCCGAGATTCCCCAACCCCATCAAAAGCCTCCGCGTCCTGTCGCGGAAGGACGTTGCGGTGAGCATCATGCCGGGTAGCTTTCTGTACACGGTGTACTGCTGCATCCATGCCTCACTTGCGACGATGTTTATGGAGGTCTATCATCTTGAGAAGTGGCAGGCCGGCCTCATATATCTCCCATTTGGCATAGGCGCTATTATCTCGACGTTGGTGTCCAGCAAGTGGATTGATCACGATTATCGAGTGGTCGCCAAGGCCCACGGACTGCCGATTGACAGGGTGTCTGGAGATGACCTCTTGCAGTTCCCCATTGAGGAAGCACGGATGAGGAGTGCGTTTGTGCCAGTCTTTTGCGCTTTCGCTTCCACCTTGGTGTATGGATGGCTGGTAAATCAACAGGTTGTAAGTACTTCTGGACAGTGTCGTGTGCGGTTGACTGGATCTACCGTCTAGCATCTCGCGGCCCCCCAGGTCTGTCTTTTCATCGCTGGATTCTCAATCCAGACATGCTTCAATGTCGGTTCATCAACCTGCTTCTGGTAGATATGCCACCCCCGGCTAATTGGTATAGCAGATCAACAACACCCTGCTAGTCGACATCAATCAAGACGTCCCAGCCACGGCGCAAGCCTCATCCAACATCGTCAGGTGCATTCTTTCCGCTACTCTCGTGGCCGTTCTTCAAAGAATGATAGACGCCATGGGGTTTGGCTGGACATTTACAGTTATGAGTGTATTATGTCTGGTTGCAGGGGTCTTTTATTTCATCGAACTGAGATGCGGAAGAGCATGGAGACTGGCTCGACACGGGATTACCCTGTAACATGATAGCCACCCTCATTCGCCCTGATATCCGTTCGGGTACTTGTCGAGAAGCCGTTTCATGTCTTCGATGGCCCTGTAGAAGACACTGTTAGTGGTCTGTGGTCTATGCGGAGCGACGGTACCTGCATCTTTCGGAATCCCTTGTTATCTGGGTATAGCGTGGAAGCGCAAAAGTGTCCGCTTCTAATCCAGTCATCAGATGTTTGAATCAATGCCCGAATTTTGGCTAGACTCACATTGCGTAGAGAAGGTTGCGATCCTCATAGTCCTCCTTCGGGGGTGAGATTGGGATGAACTTGTGGTATTCTTCCATCCAGTGGCGCCCGAGCTTATAGCGTGGAGTGGCCATGGCCCCGAGATCATCTGTGGCACTATCCGTGAGTCCTCGAAATTCAACATGGTGGATCAAAGGCAGGGGGAAGGCAAGCTTACATTCGTTATGGCCCCAGAATACAGAAGGGTCAAAGTAGACGGGCTCCCCAGTGTTTTTGTTCCTGGCCAAGTTGCCGTACCAGATATCTCCATGGAGCACAGCGGGCTTGATGCTCCTCCAGAGAGTTCCCAGAGGGCGCAGAAGACGAGGGATGACCTTGCTCATGAACGGCGGTAGTATCTCGTCGAGCTCCTCGCTCGGGCCCTGCGAGACCGCCTCCTGGTCCACAAACGACTGGAAGCGCCGCGCGTACATCTCCTCCCAGGTCTTGCTCCAGGAAATGTCCTGGTACATGCTGCCCTCGTGCGTCATGACATGGAAGCCGAACTCGGCCGGCGCGTCCTTGTCGCCCATGCTATCGTGATGCAGCTTGGCGAGCATGGCCGAGAACTTTTGTATGCCGGGCAGTTCTTCCTTCATGTCCATGAACTCGCACAGGTGGAAGTGCGTGCTGGGCTCTGACCTGTAGGTGCCCCAGGCCGCCGGGCGGGGGATGCCCTCGGGGGTGTACTTGTGGATGGCCTTGGAGCCTTCATATTCGCCTCTCAGCATGCTCTTACCCAGGTCGCCCGTGGACGTCTTGAGGAAATATCGTTGCAGAGCCCCAGAGGGCAACTCTATGTCGATACGGGCGGTACGTGTCCAGAAGCTGCCACCGTGCGATCTGGCACCCTTCACCTTGGATCCTGGGGGGAAGTCTGCGACTGTTAGAGGGCTTCGACGTCAGATCGCTCTGTGCCGGGCCTGACTCACGTTCTGCGACGGCGTCATCCACGGCGACTGCCTGTTGGCCCTCCTGCTGGGCTGGCCTCGGGATTCCGTCGACTTCAGCCTTCATCTTTTGTCGCACCTAAGTCGGTAGCCAAGGTAAAGATGGTAAGAGACGGAAGGCCACTTTCAAGGTGCTTGTAGGGGTGTATTCCGAGGCTGCTGCTGTAATTATATGACCAAAGGACCATGCCTGGGCCGCAGAGCCTCGTTCGGGGCATCCAGCATGGCATCCTTTGTCCTGTAAAGCCGCTCCGTGAAGTGGTGGTGCCCTGGGGACGTCACCAATTGGCGTCTGGGTATTCTCATGTTCGACAGCCGGTCAGAGCATGCCGAGAAACAAAGAGCCTCCGCTTGTCACTGCGTGTGGCGTCGAATCATGTGAGAATGCCCAGCCAAGGCGAGATCAGCTGGCCTCCTTTGTTTCCTCTACGACTCATTCTCCACCCTCCATCGTTTGCTTTGTTGCGGCCAGCAATACCCAGACCCAGGCAACTTGTGCCTCCTTTCCAGGCGGAGCGGGGTCAAGTCGAACTGAAATCCAGGCAATGCGAGCACCGAATTGTCCTGTCCAGCCCTGAGCCGAAAAGCCTGGAGTTTTTTGCCTAATGCCCGGAAAGCTTCCTCACGTCAAGGTCCTGCCAGGGCCGGAAAAAAAAAAACGAGCATGGCCCGAAAACGGTCGAGTCTACACTCGTCGTGGCCGACTTTGTGTCTGTTCACGGACTCGGGGCGGCTCCAGCCTGGCATAGCATACCAAAGCGAGCCTGGAGAGTGTACTGCCCGAGAGCGTATGGCCCAAGGAATGGCTTTCCCCGGGACGGGTCCTCAACGACAGTTTCCAGGTAAACTACTCTGGGATTCTATCTACATATCTTCTATCAGTTCTCGGCCAACATCGCCTACGGGGGATAATATGGGCGTGGAATCGGTGACTCTAGGTCTGGTAAAAGCTCTCTCGCCGCCTCGCTTGACCGACAGCAGCGGCAGAGTATGCAGAAGAGCGTGTCCAGCTGTACAACGCAAATTAGAGGAACCTCACAAGGTTCGAAAACACTCGCGACTCCAACATAGAACCCTCAGAAGCAGACTTGCGACAACAGTGCAGTAGATACCAGATAAGGCGCAACCTCCAAGGCTACGCCACCGAGAATCCGAAGAGCCTACCGCCGTCGGGGCCTCCAGATCATGGACCAAGATTGCCTGAACCAGAGATGAAGTCTCTGTCACTGTACCGAAAAGCTACCTAGCAAGAACAGATGGGGTCTACTCGCACCTCCTTGTCTATAGATAACTCCCCGGACGGCACCAGACTCATATGGCGTCCTCCTGCCCCCCGCCCAAAATGGCTCTTCAGGAATGGCGATATTCACTGGCTGCTCGCTACTCTCTGGCTTGAGGGAGTGCCAGCCTCGGGCAGGGTGAAGATGGCAAACCATATATTATCGAGTACCTGAAGAACAATGACTGCCCTTCTTGCTATTACATCTTCAAAACTGGACGGAATACGATCCCCAACGTGACCGCTTTGTTTGCCCTTCATGGCCTACCAGATGGCCTGGGTCGATCCTGTCGTTCGTAGGGAGCTTTTTCAGCTTCTGCAACAGGGAGCGGTGATCGACATCTAAAACGGGAGATCCATCTAGTTTAATGGCTTCATCAGCTGCGTATTTCGCAGACAGAAAGAACAGCCGTGAGTTTGCTATATCACGCTTGGGAACTCATTCCTCACAGTGTCGCTAAACAGGTGTTTCTGGGTCGTTGACGCCCTCGGTGAAGCAGCGGACAGAGACCATGTGTGGATGAGTGCTCTCTGCTGTTTACCTCATTAACAGTCGGTCTGCCTTGTCCTTGATTCATTTCTTCACGTCACTTCCGATAATCACCGAAATGATTACCCCGGTGACTCCATGGGTGACATTCAGCTCCATGTCGACAGTTGGTCCGCGAATCTCCCCAACATCTACGATGACAATCGCAAGGAGCTTGTTAAGCAGATCATCGTTCTGTCAAGGCGTAGTTTTCTCTGGACCGTCCCCGCCATGAAGAATCTCCGTGAAGTCTTCATAGTTGAGGATATTGCATCAAGTTCTGCGCGAAGTCCGGTCTTCGTCCGCCAGGACTCGGCCTCGCAGTCCAACCAGCCCAGCGGATTGTAGACGACATAGGCGTCTCCGTCATAGGACCAGTCAGCAGCCATCAAGTCTCTCTACTCGCGGGATAGCCTTCTGCGAACAGGACGACGGACGGCCCGACACCTACAACCTTGACGATCCGAGAAGATAATTACAGTCACTGGGGCAGCTTCACGAGCATCACTTGAGAAGTATAACAGGTATAGGGCCTGTGCTGTCCGTAGCGCCACCACTACCGCCCGCTGCGTCATGCTTCAGGAAGGGCAAAAAAAAAAAAAAAAAAAAAAAAAGGATTTTAAAGAATCCCATGTATAGGGGCGTCAGTGTGATTGGAGCGCATGGGGAGGAATGCCAAGGACCTTGTTCTGTCTCGTCTTGAAGACGTTGCACGGGCCAGGTCGCCTATGGAATGTTGCGGTTTTGATGATACTGGATGGGGACAAGAATCGTCGAGTTTTATCGAGGCTGGGAGGTTCATGGGAATTGATCGCCTGTTGTGCTGGGATCCAGGAAGTTGAGGGTGATCTGCCTTGACACGACCCGGGCTACCCGTCGAGCGGTATAGTTGGTGTCAACGGTCGCCCTCTCGAGATGATCTTACCCGACGTCGTACAAAGCGGACCAATGCCTCGAGAGTGAATGAGGTCACTCGGCAAGTCTCCACACTGGGAATACCATCAATTCCCCAAACCTCAAGTGCGTGCTTCGAAGGAATAGTAACCTTGCCTAGTTCCAATCCTACGCCCACCCAAAGTACTCAAACGAAACCCATCCATCATGCACCATCAGCTAAAAACGATGCAGGTAATGTAAATGTGTATTGATCCTTTGGAGGTGCCTGCACAGCCACCAATCGATCATGTGCTCTTCTCGTCTACATGCTGTCGCATCAAACTGCAACACTGATGGTGTATCCCCCACGAATAGCTTGAACATGTCCTGTATCCTTCTCACCGAATCAGTCGCTTAGAGTGAAACACAGTGATCGCCCGGCTAGGGCTGGACGATAATAACGTGGAAATAAGCACGGGCAACTGGACCGGCTTCTTCCCGTCTCCCCTGTACATACATGATGATCCCCTGGTGACACTCAAAACGCGAAAAATACCACCACATCCCCCATTCCCGCTTCCCGCAACTCTGCAAGTCGATCATTCAACCCTCTGCAGCGGGAACCCCCGACTTTTCCCCTCTTCCCCATCACCCCGGATTGACCATACGAGGGTGGTCCCATCAGCTCTCAACAGGCCTGGACCCGGACCAGCACGACGCTGCGCAGAAGAAGCGACGAAAACTTGAGTCAGGGTGTGCACACCTCGTCCTCGTGCTTGACGCAGACAAGGCTAGGGCCAGACTGGTTTGTCTGCGTGGTGGTTTAGTGTTCTCTGCCCAGACTTGGAGCGGAGCCGTTGCGGACTCGGGCCACGTCCGTTGTCCTCCGCCCGTTGCAGGCCGTTGCGGGTTGGGCTCGGGATCACGATGATGGGTCGTGGGCTGGATAGGCAGCAGGTTTAAAAGGTTTAAATACCACCTGTAGGAGTCCTTCCTCATGTTGGTTGTCAGTAGTGTCTGGCTTCGCTAAGCATCAATCATCTCCCCCTCTTCTAACTCCTACTCCCATCACTCACCTCCAACCTGGGCACTCCACCATGAAGACCTGGCTTGGTCGCGGAAAAGGTGTCCGCATCGGCATCACCATCACCTGCCTCATCGCCTTTGTCCTCTTTGGCTACGATCAGGGCGTATTTGGCGGTATCCTCCAGAACGAGGACTGGCTGAACCAGTTTGACCACCCGTCGGACAGCAAGACGGGCATCATTGTTTCGTGCTACAACCTTGGTTGTCTGACGGGATGTATCAGTAAGTTACTCCTGTATTTCAACTGATTCCTCACATGCTGTCACTATTGGGTTGGTGTCAGCCCTACAGCCATGATAACCTTAAAACAACTTCATTTCCTAATCTGGCAAATGTGATCTTGACTACGATGGAAAACATTACTAACAATAAATCAGTCAACTTCTTCACTGCTGACAAGCTCGGTCGACGAAAGACCATCTGGGTCGCCATGTCCCTGGTCATCATCGGCGCCATCCTCCAAGCATCAGCCTACAACGTCCCCCATCTCGTCATCGGCCGAGTCATCACGGGCTTCGGCACCGGCATGAAGACCTCCACCGTGCCAATGTAAGCATATCCCACTCCACCACCTAAAAGCCCAACTGACACCCCCCAGGTACCAATCTGAGCTCTGCGAGGCCCAGTACCGCGGCCGCCTCATCGCCTCCGAGTCCCTCTTCGTCGGCGTCGGCATCGTCTTCGCCTACTGGTTCGACTTTGGCCTCTCCTACGCCGGCGGCGCCATGGCCTGGCGCCTCCCGCTGGCTTTCCAGATCGTCTTTGCCCTCTTGGTGGTAGTCCTCGTGTTTGCGCTGCCCGACTCCCCCCGTTGGCTCTTCCAGCACGGCCGCCGGGACGACGCCGTCGCGGTCATGTGCTACGTCTACGACCGAGAGGCCGACGACCCGTGGATCAAGGAGCAGGTGCGGGCCATCGAGGCGGCCATCGAGCTCGAGGCCGAGTCGCAGGTCTCTCTGGCCGCCTGCTTCCGCAACGACCACGTCAAGACGGGCAGCCGTGTGCTCATGGCGTGGGGTATGCAGTTCATGAACCAGGCTGGCGGGATCAACCTCGTGGTCTACTACGTTCCCTCCGTGCTGGTCTCCAACGTCGGCACGACGGCGCACATGGCGCAGATCCTCGGTGGCTGCATCCAGATCATGTTCATGGTGGGCGCCATCCTGCCCGCGCTGGCGCTCGACCGCATGGGCCGCCGCAAGACCATGATGTGGGGTTCCTTCGGCCTGGGCTTCTGCATGATGATGGTGGCCATCCTCCTGTCGCAGGCGAGGAATGTGTCCAACGGTGAAAAGTGCGCGTCCGCCGCCGTGGCCTTCTTCTTCCTCTACCAGCTCTTCTTTGGCTTCTCCGTCAACTGCGTCCCCTGGGTGTACGTGCCCGAGATCCTGCCCCTCAAGGCACGAGCAAGGGGAACCGCCGTCGGCATCTCGTCGAACTGGCTGTGGAACTTTGTCATCGTCATGATCACCCCTGTGCTCATCGAGCGCATCGGCTGGAAGAGCTACCTCATCTTTGCCATCACAAACTACCTCTTTGTGTTTGTCACCTGGTGGTTCTACCCCGAGACGAGCAACCTCGACCTCGAGATGGTGGACCGCATGTTCTCCTCGGGTGAGAATCCAGTGGTCGTTGGGAAGCGCATGCAGAAGGAGATCAAGGAGGGGCGGCTGCGGCCCATGGGGGCCGAGTCGTCGGACAACGAGAAGGCGGAGGATGTGGACCACAAAGCTTAGCTGGAGTTCACTTGGTTGCATGGTATATGGCTCTGACCTTGGTTATGTAGATACTGGACTAGTTACGTTGCCAGTGTTGCTAGACGAAGCTACGGCCTTAGCTGGAATTCACAAGCCGGTATGGCTATTCATGATCGTCCTACCTTGCTTTCACCCTTTTCTTCGTATGTTGATTAGCAAATACACTACGTTCTTGTACTTCTACCATCATTACCTCGCCTTGAGCAGAGCAAGGCGCTAATCGTGTAATCAGGCTCATGTAATACTGAGGGGCTTGCTCCTGAGCCCGGCGATGGAACTCAACTCTCAAGACCAGGAGAGGCGAGATTGGGCTTTGGCGAGCTACGCAACAGTTACAATCCATCATTTACAAAACTGCCATCACCCCAGTCCATCATAAGGCTCAGGTTCTCATGCGCGCCAATAGAATCACTGAGATTCTCTCACCCTCCAAAACATCATTCTGGCGGCCTCAGCTTCAGCTCGCCAAAAACCCCAATGAACGCCATCCAAATCCCCTCTAGCCATCTATGTCGTATCTCATCCAAGAGGGATCCGATTCCCCTAAATATCACGCCGCCTCCCAGTCCATCGGCTCCACCATCCACTCCCACTCATCATCCTCATCCCCACCGCCCATGGTCTCATCCAGGAGATCGTCTCCATGCTGCTCTTGCTGTTGGGCCATCTCCTCTTCGACATGCCTCATCGCGATGCCATACCCAATCTCCAACCCCACCAAGACCTGCGTCACGATCCACGTCAAGTCGTACATCTTCAGCGGAGGCGTCTCCTTTCCCTCCCCAGCATCCTTCCACCTGTTCCGCAGCTCCTTTGCCTTCCACAGAGCCTGGTTCACCTCCCCCTTGCCCAGAGCCTCGTAAACGGGACACGCCTCGTCCTCCAGCGCCTTGAGCACGTTGTGGTGGTACGCATGGCTGGCAGCGACGTAGTATGCCTTGCCGGCCCCGCCCCCGCCGCCGGATGACCCGCGCGAGACGGAGACGCCAAATATGAGCAAGAGCAGGACGATGGCCTGCTCGATCCAGACGTAGAACTCGTGAAAGTCAACCTTGAAGTTGCGCTCCGCGTCGACCTTGCTGAAGCCGAACTCCTCCGGGTGCGTCGCCCGCTGGTACGAGCTCTGCAGGTCGAGAAACTTCCACCGCAGGCGCTGGCATGCCTGCTCGAAGCGATGGAACGCCTGTGTCGGGGTTAGACGCGTTGTGGGGTACGCTGCATTGGAGGCTGTGGCTGGTTGAGCCGCAGCGGTTGTGAACGAGGCTGGTGATGGCTGAGAGGGTCCTGGGCCGAGCGGCGGGGGACGCAATGGAGAGCGCGAGGAGGTTCGGGATGAGGACGCGGCCGTGCTGAGGTGCGAGCGCCGCCCGTTTGCCCACATGGAGCCTTCCAGGCCAGATGGAGTCTTAGACATGGTAGAAGTTGAGCTAGGGGAGGCTCTGGTGATGAGGATGACAGGACCCGAGGGGATGGCCGGGAAAGTCGCGCCAAGGATGCTATGACAAGATGCTGTAGATGCGCGTCGCTCGGGATATCCTTCCGCGTTCCTAGCTCCAAAAACTTTGAATTAAGAATGTATCGCCGCCGTTGCGATGGACCCGGCTCCTTGGCTCTACCGTCGCGTCACGAGATTGAAGCGCGTGAGGAAGACGGGACCAGCCCGCTCAAAAATTCGATAGCGCTGGCTCGAACGGGTTCCTTAGGGATATGTACGGAGTATTCAGGGCCGAAATGAGAATTTATCGGTTTATTGATGATATTCCAAGATCGCTGCAGGAGAATTGATAGGACCAAGGTCCAGAGTTGAAAGCGTCAAGAGCGCGAAACGAGCATTCAAGCGAAGCTCAATAGTCCAAGGGATTCCCTCAACTTCTGATTGGCCCGCCTCTCCGCTCTGCAAAGTGCCGTAGACAGGACTAACTACCTAGGCTCGATCCAACGGACAAGGGGCCAGGGCGGCTGCAGAGCCCTGAAGCCACCAACAAGGAAAGGACCAACCGCGCAGCCGCCCATCATCAGCGGCTCCTTGCAGAGTGTCCGCAGGGGTTAAATTTGCAGTGAAGGGGTTTTGGATGGATAACGCACGTTAGCGGGCAACAGAGCCACACTTTGTCAGGTGAGGGCCACTATTGGCCAGAGCACGCCCCCTACCCCCAACATGCATGGCGAAGACCAGCGATGTTGATGACGGCCTCGCAGAGGTTAAATTTGCAGTGAAGTTGTTGGCCAATATTGATAAGTCCCTCGTCACACCGCGTATCCAACCCCCATCACCAGCAACTTCGAGCTTGGTCATTCCCCATAGACTCCACGAAGGAATACAACACAAACGTATAGAGCATGAAGCTTAAACGTTCTTGCTCCCATCCATAGCCGCTCTGGGGAGGCCGGATAGACAGAAGTGTTTTTGAACCGAGCAACCATCGCGGAGGGAAGCAACTGCCCTACGACTCACGAGGAGCATCCAGGTCTTCACGTATTGATGCCAGGCCAGGGCAGCCCTTGGCCAGAGCCCGGCCTACAAGCCAGCGACGCTTTAGACGGCCTGGGGGGGGGTTAAATTTGCAGTGAAGGTCATTTCGGCAGACTGGATACCACGTAGGTATCAAAGTTACCAATAGCGTTGTTGGGACCGTCCAGCCCCACAGCACGTCAATGTCATTGTGCATCATCGCTTCGCGTTGGTGGAAGCCTCGATGCCCATGCGTGCACCAGACTCAGGACTCCGTACTATCAATGAGAGCAACTTCAAGCCTGGTCGTTCCCCATAGACTCCATGGAAGAATTAAACACAATCATGAGCTTCTAAACGCTCGTCCTCTCGCTTAAGCAGTCGTGGTGGGGACAGTGGATTTGCGAAAGGGCTTCATATCGGCCACCTTCGCCAAGGCGACTGCGCGACATCCGGACTTCAGATGAAGCTCGCCATAGGCCAGAATGTAAATGAAACTGTAGCTAAAGGACAGCTTCCAGAGCAATATTCCGGGTTGGTCTTCCCCTTTGCTGGTTTCTTTCTTGTCTGCTTCGCCTCATTGTCAACTCCACGACTCAGCCACTGTCAAGGATCACAGCAATCATCAATGCATCTCGTAACCATTTCCATATCGATATATACAATCTTCATGTTGTAAACACACAGCTGGGCATGCCGGCCTCGATCCAGCCGTCCCAACCCAAGCCATGTCCAGAAACTGTCCAAATAACCTGCTCGCCTGCCAGCCTGAAAAACATCATAATCGTCAACCAGAGGCGACAACACTCAAATCAGATGCACCTCCAACTCCCACAACCAAAAATGCTTCCCGGATGCTCTATCCCAGAGGCTATCCTTGATGAACCAACCACCAATCGGCAAAAATAAACAAGGACGAATGTGACATGGCAGCTTTTAAACTTCCGTCGCCTTGCTGTTGCCCGGCGACAATGTCCTGCTAGAGGGGCTTGTTCTTCTCCTATGACGACTCTCTCATCTTCTTTGTCGCCTTGGCTGTGCCGATATGAGTGTTGTGAACCTGTCATCATTGGTTAGTTCAAATTCGATATCTTCATCCAGTAAACATACCTTGGTTGCGAATCGCAGACTCGTCAATGTCTCCTTCAGGTGCGTCTCGAGAGGTGACACCATCACAAACATCAGAGTCTTGCTGTTGCCGCCCAAGCTGTACTGCAACAGGTGCGTCAGCTTCGAATTGCGGTACGGCACATGGCCTGATCCTCGACCCAGGGCCTCAATGACATCGCCGAGACAGCTGAGACTCTTGTTGATGTTCTGCGTCTCCTTCATGCGGTCGCCCTCGGCCTGCGAGTGCTTGAGACGCTCGGAACCTGCCAGGTCCACCAGGTTGAGAGTGCCCTCACATCGCTCTCCGGTGGCCGAATTTTCGCCCACCAACTTGAGGATGAACACGCTGTGAGACCGCGATGACCGCTCATTGGCTTTGGTGGCAGCCACCGATCGGTTGTTTTGCGCCTCCGCGAGCATCGTCTCCACGCTTGACGGGCTGTTAAGCCGCACCGACTTGCAGTTCATGATGGTCGTCTGTTTGCGAGATTCATCATGTCGAATCTCAAGCTTCTTGGGTCGTCCTTCCAAACTCCGCTCGTTGGGAGTAAGCAGGTCATTCAGCTCCTCGTTGTACACTTCAACAAACGAGCCCTCCATTGTGTATTCCCAGGACTTCTCCTTGAGCTTGGTGATGGTGTCGTAGATCATGTGGGTGGCCCGAGGAATCATGCCGTCATTAGAAGACATGGTGTACGTCTTGCCAGAGCCAGTTTGGCCGTAACAGAAAATGCACACATTGTAGCCGTCCAGGGCGCTCTGGACAAGCTGAGAAATCTCGCCAAAGATCTCCTGGTTCTGGGTGCCAGGCATGAAGACGCGGTCAAACTCGAAGGGATAGTTCTTCCGTGTCACGTTGCCAAGGCTGCTCCTCTCTTCAGGTCCAGCCAGGACGATCTCGGCCGAGGTCTTATCATCAGGGAACGACATCCTAGCCTGCTCGCCCTCGCCATCACCGAGAGCCGGCCGCACTCGGCACATGACTCGGATGTTGCCCTTGAGCTCCTGGTACTTGTTGAATAGGACCCGGCGCTCAGTCTCCTCCTTGATGAGTTTCTGTTGCGCCTCTTCCGCCGCGCGGAGAGCGTCCTGCAGCCTAGACTCCATGCTGGCGAAAGAGTCGGACTGGGCCTTGCTGTCAGACTCGAGGAATTCGACGTGTGAGCGGAGCGAGTTGATCTTGGCCTCCAGGGTTGTGTTGGCAGCTGAGAGCTCAGCAATGTTGGTTTGCAGGTTGCTCTTCAGTGTGCGTTCTCTTTCGAGGTCGCCCCTTAGAGCCTCAGCTTGCGACTTGACTTCTTGAAACTCGCGATCCTTCTTTTGCAGGGCCATACCCATGTCTTGATGCTCATTGCCCATTCGAGTTCGCAATTCTTGGATTTCCCGCTCTTTCTTTTGTCGTTCATCTTCCAACTCTTGTTGGTAGTGTCGCGTGAGGCCTTCGATTCGTTGCTCATGATCCCTCACCTCCTGCTCTTTCAGTCGGTCCAGTTCGCGTCGAAGCTCATCCACTGCCGATCGATGCTGGCGCGCCATGTCTTCAATCGTTTCTCGATGCTTTCGTTCCTGGTCATCCATTCGTCGTGTTTGATCCCACTTTTGCTTTTCCATCTCATGCCGGAGCTGGCGACCTTCCTCTCTTGCTGTGTCGAGGTCGGATTTCAAAGCGTCATTCCTCATTTCAAGCTTCTCCCTGTCGCTCTCAAGTTCCTTGACTATATAATGATTAACGGTTGATCTGACGACGAAGAAAGATGCTCACCTCGAGTCTTTGCCAATTCAAGAGCATCGTCTTGCCCTTTCCTCTCACTGAGGGTGGTGTTGACCATCTCCTTCAACTCTTTGAATTGCGACTCCATGTCAACGACTCGGCCATCAACGTCCCAGGCTACATACGATGTCAGGTTAGAATCTTTGCTCAAAAACGACTTGGTAGGGGACGGGGATTTTATGGGTGACATGAATGTCTTGACAGGCGATAATGACAACGACTCCTGGAACTGATCAAGCTTTCGCTGCATCTGCTGGTTGCTCGGCGCCTTCGTGGGAACCGCCTAGGCCCTTTCCAACGACGCCGGCCGAGCATTTGCAGTGGGCCTGTCGCTCCGGTTGTCTCTGCCACGACGCTTGGTTGTGACGTTGGGGGGCTGAGAAACCAGCGATGGCTGTGATGACTGGCGTGTTACGGGGCGGGAGATCGCTTGATTCCCGTTGGGAACAGAACTGTCCTCTTCGAGACTCAGCTGATGGAATCTCGAAGTCAGAGAACTCTCTCTGCAGGTCGACAAAACAGATTCCGACGGAACCGTTCTGATTTTGTTGTTGTGGAGAGGAGCGAGAGGTTGGGTGGTGTCTGGCTTAGAAGCTTGTGCCGTACCATTGCTTGGCCCTGAATCGAATCGGTCTTCATCGCGAAGACCGTGGGCTGTTCGTGGTCGAGGAGCCTGGCTCTTTGACCGGACATGTCCGGGGCGACCATTTGCTCGTGAGGGGTGTGCTCGATCTGAAGGGCCATGTCGACCAGGACCAACGCTCTTAGCGAAGTTGTTCGAGGTTGCGTTGGCTCGTGATGATTGGAAACTCGAGGGCTGCTTGAGCTACACATAGGAGTCAGCAAGAGTTGCACAGTGCAGCAATTCCCAAGTACAAAAGAAAGTCCGCCCGTATTCTGTTCTAGTCCAGCGAGAAGCGCATTGCTGGCAGCAGTGGTAACTGCATGTGACGCTGATCTCGTTCGATAGGGATGATTTCTTGGCGCAGGCAAGGTGCGGCTCGTGGAGAAGGATCTCATGTTGGAGTTAGGATAGCCCAAAGCCAGGAAAGCCTCTTCCCTGTGGACGGTTGTCGTGACAAGCGAAAAGACAAGGATGACGGCGATAGAGATGATGGGAAGAGGCGAGTGTTTGAGAATCGCAACGGGCGGCATTGACTCGCGAGGATAAACAACTATTCATTGACACTTACCCCAGACATGCCCGCCAGACTCTGAGGCTTCATGTTCGACCGAGCCGCTGATGCGGCAGCCGCAAGTGACGTCGCCTTCGTGGGGTACTCGAGCGCGCGATCGGAAAGAGGCTTGCGCTTCGCTTCGGATTGTGAGGCTGTAGCAATTGAACCGCGGTTAGCAAGAGCGATGACGACTGTGGACAACAACGCACCTGGTTGGGGGATCTCGCGCTTGAGGTTCTTCAGAGACGCAAGCGACGACATGGTGGACTGGATGCGAGCATTGTGTTGCGACTCGCTCCATTCCGTGAGTCCTCCCCCTATCTGCGTCGACGTCGACGGCGCAGGCAGCCGACTCATCTTTGAACTTCGAAACGACTATACACAACGTCAACAACCATCCGCAGCCAAGCTTGTTTACATCACCATCAGACATACCGGGTTCTCGGAGGCGTCCATATTGAGGAGAGCGCGCGCGCGGTGCAGAAACACTGGAATCAGGACGTGGAGAACAAGGAGCAGCGCGCCGCCTGTACGAGCCGCAGTGGATGAAGGCGTGGTGAAAGATGGGCGGGCTATGGGGGGGGAGGGGAGATGAAGTAGTTAGCGCTGTTCTCTCTTGCGGAGCTATTATTTTGGTGCTTGGTTTGTATGGTAGAAGGGGCCCTGATTCGTTCTAGCTCCGGTACAGGCGAGGCGGTAGCTGGCTCGAGATTGGCGATGCATGGATACAGTGGGCGTTTGTTTATCGGGCCACTGGGGCTGGTGTCTGTTGCCAGGGCAATATTTGGCCCGAAACGGCGCATTCCCGGCTGTGGCTTGCACCAAGGCTTACTGTGGCTGGAGACGCCGGTCCCAGCCACGGGCTGACTAAACCCGGCCAACTGGCCAACGTCAGTTGCAACGTGGGGGCATTTCGACCTCACATTCACATGTCATGACGTCCACTTAAGATACTGTTTATGCGCTGTCGCAGTTAATTTTCGACTCGCAACGGTCTCCCATTTGTTCTCGCCTGCTGGACCTGAATCGCGCCCGCGTTATCTCTCTCCTGATCCTCAAAACTCTCCCGCTCGTCCCTTTTAAGAGCTCTTGCGCACGCAATCTCTCTCCTCTTGATCTCCATGTCTCGGTAGCTGGCCTTTAAGCTCCCTCTGTCCTCTTCTTTGTCCCCCTACTTGCGCTTGAGAAAAAGAAACACCATGGAAAAGTACAGCCAGTTCCGCGATCGAGGTATGCAAGCTTCTGGAGCTCTGGTCTTCACATGCTAATAATCCCTCCCAGCGACGGGCATTGCGCCCTTCCTCCCCGTCTCGACGCCGCTCTCCGCCGTCGCAACGCTCACGCACGGCTTCCTCTTCCTCTTCCGCCTCCCACTCTTCCTCACCTACTTCTTGGGCTACTTCCTCGTCTTCCACTTCCTCCCGCTGCCCGTGATCTTCCGCAAAGTCGCCCTCTGGGGCCTTATGGCTATCCCGGGCATCTGGTGGGTAGACCTCCAGCTCGACGGCGTCAAGCGCGGCACCCTCGCCGACCAGCCCCGTGAGCGCTTCCCGCACCCGGGTTCAGTCATCGCCGCCAACTTCACGAGCCCTATCGATGCGATCTATCTCTCCGCCATCTTCGACCCCATCTTCACCGTCTCGTACCCCGAGACGCGCCAGGTGCAGCGCATCAGCCTCCTCGGCGCCGTCCTGATGGCCCTCTCGCCCGTCCGGACCGGCCCCCCCGGAAACGCGAGGCTCATCGACATCAAGGACCTCCTGGCCGAAAACCCCACCCGCGTCATCGTCGTGTTCCCCGAGTGCGGTACCACCAACGGCAAGGCCATTCTACCCTTCAGCCCCAGCGTCCTCCAGTCCCCGCCCGACGTCCACATCTTCCCCGTCAGCATGCGCTACACACCCCCCGACGTCACGACTCCGGTGCCCGGCAGGTGGTTCCATTTTCTGTGGAGCCTGCTCTCCCGGCCGACGACCTGCATCCGCGTACGCATCGCCGAGGGCCAGATGAACTCGGCCGCTGCAAAGACCAACGGCGCCTCGACATCCACCCCTGCTGAGCTGCGCTACCGGAATGACGTCGGCGCCGCCGTGTCTGGGGACGAGCAGCGCGTGCTCGACCGCATAGGCGAAGCGCTCGCCAGACTTGGCCGCGTCAAGCGTGTCGGGCTCACCATGAAGGATAAGGCTGCCTTCGTGGACGCCCTGAAGGGGAAGAAGTGAGCGCAGATGAGCGATTAAAATGGTGTTTTCTTATTAGTTGTGCGGAGAATCTGTATCGGATAGTCCTACGGCAACATGCTTCTCCTTTTTACTGTACTAGGATGGAATTTCTAGGTTCGCATTGCAAGGAGCTATTCAGGGTTGGCCTTTTGTGTTGTTCAGTCTGCTTAATACCCGCAACTAGTCTTGGAGCTGGGACCCCTTGCTTCCGCTATGTCTTATTGTCGCCTTTTTGCTCAATGGTTTTCGACCTTTATGTCATTTCATGTACCCGTAGGTAGAATACCCCGCCCGAAGCACGTCAAAATGTTTCTCTTTCAGAATTACCACGAAGAAGCACGATGTACTTAATATAGCAAAAAATCAGGGGGATATAAGTTCTGACCCAGAAAAACTCTATTGAATTCGCCTTTTCCGATCCCAGATAAAACACAGAAATTAGTTACAAAATATGTTCTTTTCATTTTCTTTTTTAATTGTTCAGGCCGCTATCCGTGACACAACCCTCACTCGCGTTCTTGACGAGGCGGGCATATTTGCTGAGCGTACCCTTAGTGTACCGGGGAGCGGGAGCCTTCCACTCCTTCCGGCGGCGAGCCATCTCCTCCTCGGGCACCTCGAGGTCGATGGCTCGGCTCTCGGCGTCGATGACGATGGTGTCACCATCCTCGACGAGGGCGATGGGCCCACCCTCCATGGCCTCGGGGACGATGTGGCCGATGATGAAGCCGTGAGAGCCGCCGGAGAAGCGCCCGTCGGTGAGCAGGGCGACGTCCTTGCCGAGGCCGGCGCCCATGATGGCAGACGAGGGCTTAAGCATCTCGGGCATTCCGGGACCACCCTTGGGGCCGTCGTAGCGGATGATGACGACCGTCTTCTCGCCCTTCTTGATCTCGCCGGCCTCGAGGCTGGCGATGAAGTCGGGCTCCGAGTCGTAGACGCGGGCCTTGCCCTCGAACCGGAGGCCCTCCTTACCGGTGATCTTGCCGACGCAGCCGCCAGGGGCGAGGGAGCCGCGCAGGATCTGGATGTGGCCGGTGGGCTTGATGGGGTTGCTGAAGGGCCGGATGATGGTCTGGTCCTCGGGGAAGCTGGGCATGTCCTCGACGTTCTGCTTCATAGTCTTACCGGTGACGGTGATGCCGGAGCCGTCGATGATGCCCTCCTTGATGAGGAACTTGAGGAGGGCGGGGGTGCCGCCGATCTTGTGCATGTCGGCCATGACCCACTTGCCGGAGGGCTTCAGGTCTGCGAGGAAGGGCGTCCGGTCCGAGACCTTTTGGAAGTCCTCGATGTCGAGCTTGATGCCCACAGAGTCGGCGATGGCGATCAGATGCAGGACGGCGTTGGTGCTGCCGCCGAGGATAGTGGTGACGATCATGGCGTTCTCAAAGGCCTGGCGGGTCAGGATATCGCGGGGTCGGATGTCCTCCTTGAGGATGTTGCGGATGGCGGGGCCAACCCTCTCACACTCGGCCTTCTTGCTGGGGTCCTCGGCGGGGCTGCTGCTGCTGCCGGGGAGAGTCAAGCCCAGAGTCTCGATGGCGGTGGCCATGGTGTTGGCGGTGTACATGCCGCCGCAGGCACCGCCGCCAGGGCAAGCATGCCGGATGATGTCGAAGCGCTCCTCCTCGGTGATCTCGCCGGTGATGTACTGGCCGTAGGCCTGGAAAGCGGAGACGATGTCGATGGACTCGCCGGCCTTGGTGCAACCGGGACGGATGGTCCCGCCATAGACCATGATGCTGGGGCGGTTGACGCGGCCCATGGCGATGGCCACGCCAGGCATGTTCTTGTCGCAGCCCGGCAGGGAGATGTTGGCGTCGTACCACTGGCCGTTCATGACGGTCTCGATGCTGTCAGCGATGATCTCTCGGCTCTGCAGCGAGTACCGCATGCCTGTGGTGCCCATGGAGATGCCGTCAGAGACGCCGATGGTATTGAAGCGGTAGGGGATGAGGCCGGCCTTTGCGACCGACTCCTTGACGATGGCCGACAGGTCCATCAGGTGCATGTTGCAGGGGTTGCCCTCGTACCAGACGGACGAGATGCCGACCTGCGCCTTGTTCATGTCATCCTCGGAGAGGCCAGTGGCGTAGAGCATGGCCTGCGAGGCGCCCTGGGCCTTGGGCTGGGTGATCTGCGACGAGATCTTGTTGAGCTTGTCATCGGCGGCGGCGCGGAAGGCCGACGTGGAAAGGAGGCGGCTGCAGATGAGACATCGTTAGCAACAAGAGGCATGTTTAAATAGTAATTACTGTCGACGATGGGTATGGGTGAGGTGAGCTCTGCATACCCATGGCTCCTCGCGGGAGAGACGGGGAGAGCTCCCAGAGCTCTCGACCGCAGACGCAGCGACCGGGACAGCATTGTGAAAGGATCAATTCAGAGCCAATTGAGGCCTCAAAGATACACTTGGAGATGTGAAAATGAGCCTCCCTGATGCTGATTCCAACAGGCGATCCCAGAATATCCCCGAATCAAGCGGTGGATGAAACTGACTCTTGCGAGTTGTGAATTTCTCCAGCGCTGCGATGTCGGCTGGCCCTTTTTACCAAAATTTCCCACCTTTCCCTGTGATCTTCCCTGTGACCTCCCCGCTGGAACTGCTCCCCGCATGACAATTCGGCCGCTATAATTGGCTGGGGTCTAGTGTGTGGATACCTGCAGGGGCCACTTGCGGCGCCAAGTCATGCCCGCCGGGGAAACTGGTGCAACTCCGGTCGCTTAGGATGGAAGCTTTTTGCTCACCTACTCTTTTTACCTTTGCTTAGGAAAGCTAGAGTCGGGGAATTAGATCAGATTCCGAGTGGCTTTGCCGAGGCATCTATAGCTGGTTCATGCTATGTGAGCTCGAGTTTGGAGATATCATGGATTTACGAGTGCTTCGCTTCTGTATGGGATGCCGACGATTTTAATACTTGAGCCGATATGCCAAGCTCTGGATCGGTCAGAGCGAGACTGGCGTTGGCTGCAGGATCCTGGACTGCTGCATTGACGTCAAGGCGAGCTATCAAGACTCGATGCTAACAAATAAACTTTTGAATTTGGGTGAAATTTCTATCTGCACTATTTCATTCGTAATAGCTCACTTCTGTTTCCGTTACTGGTTTAATTAGCGTTCGACATCTCAACGATGGACAAGGCCAACTCACATTTTACCACAACTCGCATCCTTGCATAGAAACCTCCAGCTACCTTAATGCCGAGCTTACTTCCTAATCAGCTTCAGGCACTCTTCATGTCCGCCAACTCCAACCCGATCAACGCCTGCTTCATAGCCTCCGAGATGCCCTCGATGTTCACAAACGAAAACATGTCAAAGTGATGCCCCTCCACATCCACAACCTCAGAAAACATGTCCTTGTCGTAAACATCCCACCCCAGGTGCCGTTCCTGGCGTGTCAAATCCACAAGGCTGATGGCATCTCCGGACCGAGGAACCGCCTTCTTGGCTCGGAGGAGGTAGGTTGTCGGCCTCTGTCCGGCCAAGTCCCCCTCCCACACGGGCACATCCCACTCCCGGATCATGCGTCGCGCGTCGTTCATGGCCCGCTGGGAAAGGATCTGGTTCTTCGTCTTGCCTTCCTCGGAGGTCTCTGCCGGGGCGACCTTGTCGGACGGTGAAGCCTTGACGGGGTGGAGGCTGTCGATCATGAGGATTCCGATGACCTCCACGCCGCTGGTGTCCTCGCTGCTAAGCTGCTTCGACATCTCGAGGCTCAACAGCCCGCCCAAGCTCCACCCTCCAAGAATGATTCTGACTTTGCCGTACGCGTTACGGCGCTTAGGGAACCCGATTTCCTTGACAGCCTGCTTGATAAAGCCGCAGTAGAGGCGAGCCATCTCGGGGATGCCGCCGTCGAACTTCTCTCCGGTTCGGAAGTTGGGGTTGTAGATGCCATAGACGGGGCGGGTCAGGTTGTTTAGACAGTGGTAGGCAAAGGTCGTGCCGCCGCCGTCGTGGATGAGGAAGACGGGCACTGAGCAGCCGGATGTGATGCGGCTTCGCCAGTCTTCGGCCTGGATAACCTCAGGGTTTGAGTCCATGGTTGGACTCGGCAGGGGACGTGGTTTTTGTTTCAGAGGTTTCCAGGCGAGATAGTTAGGTTTATGAGGTGGAAGGGGAGAACGAGGTAGTTTCCGTGCGAGTAGATATACCCAGCGCTGGTCAAACGATCGAGTTCCACAGCGAACAATAATTCGCTCAATAGCCTGGCCAAGTCGAGGATTCTTCGTCAAACAAGACAGAGGTTAAATATACAAACGGGAACTAGAAGCGGCTAATGAAACGAACAAGTATTGGAAAGGACTGATGTAAGATGAGAAGCCGCAGTCTCGGTAGTACGAGCACGTTTATGGGGCCTCCCGGCGCGGTCAACCGGCGGTATCGGCTCAGCCCTATCGGCGAATACGGCGCCCATCCGGAGGTCGACCGGATGCCTCGAGCAGCTACCAACAGCACAAGATACGGCCGAAAACACTCATTTCAATTTATATTGGACATGTACATGGTATCTAAGTTTATTTAAACCTCGCCTTGTCTACAAACTTGGGCTCTGCAAGATAGCCCTGCAGCCTCCAGAGCAGCAGATGCAAGCTCCTCGCACTCTGACTCTTCCAGTGCCGCAGCACCAATAGCTCCTGTTCACGGAACAGCCCAGCCCCATCCCTCAACCTCTGCACCTCCTCCTCCCCCAGCAGCCACATCAAGTCATGTACCGCCATCTTGGCCCCGTAGTTTGTGCCCTCGACATCCAGCGTAGCGTACGCAGCCGTCGTTCCCGTCGACTCCTTCGGCAGCCAGAGCACGCACCCGCCCGTCTCGACCTTTTTGGCCTCATCCCAGTCGGCGCACGGCTGGATAAACTTGAACCTCGGGCTCTCGCTGCGGTTGCCGCGGTGGATGAGCGCGTCGACGGCTGTGCGGCGCATCATCTGGAGGAGGACGTCTCCCATGTCGGCTCGCCAGACTCTGCCCACTCTCTTCTTGTTGGGGGAGGACATGCCGTGGCGGAGAGCGGAGAGCTTGGCCAAGGGTCTGTCGCCCCTCCCGCCTGTTATGTCGAGCACTTTCTTGCGCGCGAGCATGTATGCTGTGATTGGCGCCCGGCGGGGTCGTAGGCCTCTGGCCGGTGTTTCTTGCGTGGCATCGGCGTCTGTTGGTGATGTCGTTGCTGCTGTGGCGACTGCATCCGTTGACTCTGTAGTCGCTTCGGTCGCTTCGCCTGCAGGCTCCGCCTCGGCATTCGCATTCTGCTTGGATTTCGACTTGGGGACATTCGGATCGTGGAACGGCATGACCGAGTCAAAAGCTAGAGGGCCTGGTACCCACCATGCACTTGTCTCGCTGGGGTCTGGGTGAGCCACAAGCTCGAAGTCCTGGAAGAAGTATCGCGGCAGAATGGCATCTGCATTGTTGCACCGTCTCAGGGGAGTTATCAATGCTTCCGCTATTATTGATCTTAGCCAAACGCCACAATCACCGAAGCCAACTCTGCCTACCGTATGGGTTGTTGGACAGCTTCTTCCGGAACTGTCCCGACGGCTTCGAGGGTTTCTCCTTGGTCTGTCGTCGCCTCGCCTTCATCCACGCCGGGTCCATGATCGGGGATATTGGTAGGGTTCCCGCTGCCGTTGACACCGTTTTCGCTTCTGCATCAATCTTGAGGGGGTTGCCCTCCGCATCGTGGCCGAGCCCAGACTCGACCTGCTCGGTGAGGGCCTCCTTAGTCAGGGCGGATTTATCGTAGGAGCCGAATCCTCTCTGACCTTCAATCCCGAGGCGAGTGGCCTGGATGCGGTTCGCGCAGGTTATCGTACATCGCTTCATGGTTGTTTTTTTTTTTTCGTCGTTATCGCCAATTCATTGCTCGTGGTGCGTTTATGCGGTTTTGTCGCGTGTGAACGGTTGGTGTCGGAGAGGAAATTTCCCAGGGTCTGGATCTTATCGGCAATCGGAAGATTATCGCGAACGCGCCGAGCTACGTAGAGCTCCCCCCCACCAATTCCGGTCGCATCCTCACGCCCAGACCCTTCTCCTCCACATCCAAGCTCGCCCTATAACGAAGATGTTTCTACGACCGAGAACGCTGCGCGTATTGCGCGGTGTTTCGCTGCAGCATGCGAGGGCTTTTGGCTTCTCCAGCTCATCTGCACCGGCCTCGACACCGCCAATGGCCAACATCCCCATGCCTTACATCGAGGAGTCGTCGGTGAGCTTGAAGGTTCCGTCTTGTGCAATTGCTGGAAACTAACTGCAGAAGGCTGCTGGCAGGAAGACATGTTGGTTCAATTCCGCCGTCGTGAGACATTGGGGATACTGACGACTCGCAGGGGACATCTTTTCCAAGCTCCTACAGGTAGGTCCTGCTCCTCAGCCATGATATCGCGAACCCATGTTGACAGCGGCCAGGAACGTATCATCTGCCTCAATGGCGAAATCAACGACTACATGTCCGCCTCGATCGTCGCTCAGCTCCTATGGCTCGAATCCGATACCCCCGACAAGCCCATCACTATGTACATCAACTCGCCCGGCGGCTCAGTCACGTCAGGTAACGGTCGCACCGCCCTTTCGTCCGAGGGACGAAGCTTACCATAGACGTAGGAATGGCCATCTACGACACCATGACATACATCAAGTCCCCCGTGTCGACCGTCTGTATCGGCGGCGCCGCGTCGATGGCCGCAATCCTCCTCGCGGGAGGCGAGGCCGGCAAGCGATTCTCGCTCCCACACAGCTCCATCATGATCCACCAGCCGCTCGGTGGCACTCGAGGCCAGGCGTCCGACATTCTAATTTACGCAAACCAGATCCAGAGGATACGCGAGCAGTCCAACAAGATCATGCAGCACCACCTCAACACGGCCAAGGGCTACGACAAGTACACGCTGGAGGAGATTAACGATATGATGGAGCGGGACAAGTACCTGTCCCCGGATGAGGCCCTAGAGATGGGAGTTATCGACGAGATCCTGACCAAGCGGCCTGAGCCGGAGAAGAAGGAGGGAGAAACTGAAACGCCCAAGGCGAGCTAGGGGCGCGCAGGTCGAAGAGTAACGCAGCTTGGGGACGATGAATATGATGGCTGGTAACTTAAACACGCCATGCCAAAGCTCCGGACTCGCACCGATACTGGGTCAAGATGTTCTGTACACTAGAGGGTGTTTAGCTGACATAGAATACAACCGGTTTAGTTGTTAAGTTTAGAGAGCCGGGTATTATCCCGCGAACGGCGCCAATCTCGGGTTCACGGCTTTCTCACTCCCGTACGCGCTCCGAAGCAAGAAGATAAGGAGAGACAGTATCATCAGGGTTGTCTCGGTTGCCAGGGCGAATGAGATCCAGCAGTTCTAGTTGAGCGATTATTAGCAATACCAGGGGCTGGAAACGTCGTCACATCGATCCTTGATAAAACCGCGCGCCCAGACAGCGGATGGTCTAGTTCTGCCGTCAGATTGGATGAGACGAGGACGGTGGTAGATTCGTAAGGAATAGAGTGGACCGTTCTCCAGCCCATGGCGTCTTGCGCGGTTATGAGTATTTGACATGTTCGAGGTTGGTGGTGCGGTGAAAATTGGATTCAGAGCCGGAAGATTTGATGCAAAATAGGGTCAATCTTCAACTCCCCGGCCAAGGAATCAGGATTTGGCCAAGCAATCATGCTGGCCCAGCTCTATATCCAAGAGCCTCAACTTCAACCTCTTCATGAGCAGAAAATGCCGGTATCCAGATCAACGCAGCTAACGAGGCTTGACGTCATGCCTCTATCCACAACCCCCACTAAAAATGCCCCGCGATGCCCCTCCATTGATGTTTCTGAGGCCGCCTTAAAACCATCCGTTGCCTGAAGATCCTCGAGAGCGATCAGCAAGTTTTTTTCTCCCGTTCCTCTCTCTCTAAATTCGTCGCCTTTCCCACTCTAGGAAGCACAGTCAAGATGGAGTACGACAGCAAGACCCGTACGTAATTCCTCCGGCGCGACGAGCTGCGACTGACCGCGCATTACCACAGCCAAGTCCGTTACCAGCGACCCCAAGTCGTTCGCCAGCGACTCGGTCCGACAGCGATGGCCTGTCATTCTGGTGAGAAGGTCGAGTCTTTCCCATAGCTCTTCAGCTGCTGACTCTTGCGCAGACTCAATCCATTGACGATGTGTACCGAGCCGTCCATAGGACGACCGACTCCGAGGCGATCCAGGAGGGCAAGAAGATCGTTGAGCAGCTGGCTACTCTGAAATACGAGGTCGAGCATGACCGGAAGCTTACGTAGGGGGACCCCGCGCTATAGAGCGCCAGAACGACTCGAAACTGACCTTTGTAGCCCTGTCCCTGAGGATGCCTTCGTCGATGAGATCAAAGCCTATAACAAGGAGCTCGAGGCGCTTGGCCCCGATGCTCACTGGTACGACGTGCCTTGGCTCTTCTCTGAGTGCTACATGTATAGGTAAGAACCTGCGACCATGCTCGTAGAACGCCAATGCTGATAGCCGACAGACGCATCAGCACCTTTTTCCAGAACACCAAGCACTGGAAGTCTTACGACATGTTTGCTCGCCAGAAGATGGACACCTTCCGATCGTCGCGGCCGGCTGTCCTAGAGCTTGCCAGCAAGTACCGGCAATTCATACAGCAGCTCCGCGCGGACAAGGACGCCACCCATGACCCCAACGCGGAGCGTCTCCTGTTCACCGAGATGTTCGAGATCTGCCTCTGGGGCAACGCCACTGACCTGTCCCTCCTCACCAACCTGACCTACGAAGACATCCAGAAGCTCCAGGGCGCCGAGGCCCGCAAGGCGGCCGAGAAGAACATCCTGGTCAACGACCTCCCCAAGGCGTACGAGATCCTCAAGAAGGCCCAGGCCGAGGGCAAGAAGGAGCGCCGCGTCGATTTTGTCCTCGACAACGCCGGCTTCGAGCTGTACGTCGACCTGATCCTGGCGGGCTACCTCCTCTCCTCCGGCCTCGCCACCCAGATCGTCCTCCGCCCCAAGTCCATCCCCTGGTTCGTCTCGGACGTGCTGCCCAGCGACTTCAGCGCCCTGCTCAACGCCATCGCCAACCCCCGGGCTCTGTACGAGACCCCCTCGGAGGACGAGCAGCTTCAGAACAAGACCCCCGAGCCGCTGTCCGACGACGCCGAGCAGGACCTCCAGTTCCTGTTCCAGGAGTGGGCGACGTTCCACTCCGAGGGCCAGCTCATCCTCCGCCCCAACCGGTACTGGACCGCGGGCGGCAGCTTCTGGCGACTGCCTGCTGAGAACCCGGAGTTGCATGAGGAGCTTAAGCCATCCGAGCTTATCATCTTCAAGGGTGATCTGAACTACCGAAAGCTCACTGGTGACGTAAGTTACTCGCTCTCACTGGCCCTTAGGACAATGAAACTGACAAAGCATCAGGCTTGGTGGCCCGCTACCACCCCTTTCACCGAGGCCCTCGGTCCCATGGGGCCCTCATCTGGCCTCAACGTCCTGTCTCTGCGAACCTGCAAGGCCGACGTTGTCGTCGGACTCCCTGAGGGCAAGGACGAGGAGCTCAGGCAGCTCGAGGGCGGCGGCGGTGACTCTGGTGCTCGACGATGGGCTTGGCACGGGAAGTGGGCCGTCGTGTGCCTCTCCCAGGGTCACTAAAAAAAAAAGTGTTGTTTTAGTTGCGCGATCTCGCTGCCAAGTTTCCTGTTGATGATATGAATGATAGACTTTACGATAGATTTATAGATGGAATGGAGGGATTGGATAAGAGCCGGAGAATCCATCCTCCCGAGATGGGGCCGGGTGCCGTATTACGGGTCTTACAATGATCTCGGAAATGCCCCACTGTAGGATTCGCATCCTTGTCTTGCACCACCTCAGGTCGTCTTACAAGTTCGTCGTGATTCGTCGGCATGTCTGCTTACAGCTGTGCCTTGTCCCGTGGCTGTGCGGAACAGTCTCTGAGAGATGAGCCTTTAAATACGAGATGACTTTCTCGTCACCCTCATCTTCAGATTTTTTAGCTCGGCTTGGAAAGAACCATCTTTCATCATGGGGATCCTCTTCTCTCGCCCGGGACATGTCTCTGAGACGTACCCAGACGGGGCATATCCCGCTGGTGACATCTCATCACTCAACGGCTCATCCATCGCCCCATATCTCGGCGTCAACACAGGCTTGTACGGCGACATCTCGACGGCAAACCTGCCCCCCATACCCTTCGAATGGATCATCTCACCGAACGCAGATCAAATCTCAGACTCGTCCTGCCCCGATGGAAGCCGAATCCTGACATTCTTCAGCGTCACAGAGGGCGTCATATCGCTGCTGGCCCCCCTCGTCGCGTACCGACCCTTGATACACTTCCTCTCGCGCGGGTACCTCGGCCGACGCATCAAGAACTCTGTCGCCTTGACGTGGACAATCCCCTTTATGTGCCAGCTGACTGCCAGCGCCGTCACGGCAGGCATGGTTGGCAACACGCCCGGCTACGGTCACCTCAACATGCTTCACATCTTCACGGTGTACATGGCCCGTCCGCGGTTTCACTTCATCATCCTGGCCCTGCTGCGCAGCCTCGTGGGCGTGAAGCGGCCCCGAGAATGGGACAAGACGACGCTCATAAAGCGGCAGGTCGACAACCGGATCGAGTTCCCCTATTCTGACGCCTACATCGCCACCGCAGCCTCAGAGGTGCTCCTACTCGTCGTTTCTGCCATCTTCACGGGCGTGACGTGGCACCGTCTTCCCGAGGCAAGGAACAAGTCACGAGAATACATCGCCGACCACGTGAGCTTCGTGTCCAGCGCCCCCGGTGTGATGCTCCTGTGCCTTCTCGCCTTTGTGCCGCTGTATAAACGCTACGGGGACGCATTCCCGCTAGAGGGGAGGAGGTACGATGCCGGGAGGCGGTGGGGTGTTACGGTCGCGCCGGACGGGACGGCGACGGTAGGGATCAGGAGCACGAAGAAGAAGAGGACGTTTGCGAAGAGGGTTGCGAGCGCGGTGGCGGGGGCGGTGCTGCTGGGGTATGTGACGCTGGTGCAGTTTGCATACTGGACGCGGTTCCTGGAGATTCCGGGGGTTTTGTGAGTACTGTACTGAAGAGTGGGAGGATTTTGCTGACCTTTTTTCAGGTTTTGTCCACCGAAGATGATGGAGACGGGGGTTGTGTTGGCCATTTTTACGTTATTGGGTGAGTTTATGGGCGATTGATTGTTGATGTGTTGCTAATGGATACAGGTGTGCTGGCTGGGGCAGCTTCATGAGGCAGCTTCATGAGGCACGTTTGTACAGCGAAGGCCGAAGAAGGGCCACAGGGGTATCAGTTGCTCCTCGTCGATGATGCTCTGCGCTATCGCGATGGCGGCCCAACGCATCTCGTCGTCGCTTACAACGTCGTCGCCGGCAATTTAGTGCTTGACGGCTGAGGAGAGTTCCAAGACGAGCCTCTCGAGGCGTTTTTGGCTCTTTTCCATGGATGGGATTAGGCTCGACGGATACGAGAAGTTAACGGGGGAGTTTGAAAAGAGTTGTTAAGTTTGAAGACGCTCCAGGACAATACGACACATTAAGATATATGACCTAGCCTGCGTCTCTCAACACTAAATTAGACTCCCATCTCACACAGTCCTATTGGGAGCCGTATCTAAGAGAAAGCAAACAGATTTAGAGAACCTCATTGGATCTCTTGCGGCAGGGTCGGGTCACTGTTTGCTCGCTCCTCCATCTGACTCGAGAACAAGCTCGAACTGCCACTTTATGGGTTGCAATTCCGGCCTGAAAGAAGCCGTGTTCACCTCGGCGATCTACAATCCAGGTTCTTACTGGAGTACGCTGTTGGTTGCAGACGGCTCCTGCAGGCCGTCAATCGCGAGGGCTTGGCATCAAACGGTCGACGCAAGACTGGTTTCCGATTCCCGTCCGTCCTTCAGGCTTAAGGCACGGTCAATTCGAGCGGATAGACACCAGGGCTGTGGATCACTACTATTACAAGACTCATCGTTGAGGTAACACTGGACACTCTGGCGACTGCACCGCAACACTCACAAAGCCTATCTCCATCCTTCAATTGTTTGTACAAGTTCCCCTACATTAAGGCGTTTGATGCATCCCCTACATCAATACGGTCGTGAAATCCCTCATATACCTACTCGGTAATGCAAACGCAGTCGTGAGAACTGTAGCCCTGGGATGCCTCACGGTACGTTCTTTCGAGATTTTGTGCAGGTTTTTATCCGCAGCCAGCGCTTGAACTAATTATAAATTACGCTACAAGTGTGGCTCCGCTCCATTCTTGCAGCGGCTTGAAGAGGTAGGATTGAAGGTGGAAGAGGTAGAGCGCAGGGTGGAAGAGGTGATGCGGCGGCTGGAGGAGGCGGAACTGCAGATCGAGGAGACAAGACGGCAGATCGAGGATAACAGACGGCGGATCGAGGAGGCGCGGCGGTTATATGGCCTTCCTTCAAAGTGTCAAGAGACTGGGGGCTCGGATGAGAAGAGTGAGAAGGCTGCTTGATCTGAAGGATATCGGCGGTTGTTTTCGAGGGCTCTTGTTTTCCATTCCCCGTTGCGCTTGCGCTGGGCACATAAGGTTAGAGCTCATCAGGCTTGGTTGGGATCTCGTCATAAGATGCCAGTGAAGCGGCAGGCTCATTCTAAAAGCTATGAAAAAATGAGGTTATTTTATTACTAGAAATGTGGTCATTGTGTGTTGTGTCGAATTATGCCAGTTGACCGCCTCCCGATTAACACTCTTGTTCTCTCACTCCCCCTAACTTGTTCGACGTGTATTCTCCAGGTAATTTTCTAACTTGGTCATCGCGAAACCGCTCAATCTCTCAGCATTTCTTTGTTTCGTCATCCTGCTTCTTGGCTTCCTCCTTCGCCTGAGACTCTCGCCTCGCTTTGTTGAGTGCAACTTGGGCTTCGGTCTCTGCGGCCAGGGAGCAGGGTGTGCGGGCGCCTGTGCTATGTACGCGATCCTATCCATCAGTTCGTCAGCATGCTCTTCTGGCACTTTTGAGTAGATAAGTGCCTACTTCATCAGGCTGTAGCCGCCCGTCGGGGGCTGGGTGGGGGCATGTTTGCTTGTTGGGTCGGGCGGCGAGGCATTCGTGCTTGGTTTTGAGGGACTGAGGTGCATCTTCCTGTTGTGAGTGGTCTGTATTCTTGCATAGGGGCGATAGGGGGGGCTGAACGAACCGGTGGTGTTGTCTGGGAGAGGGCCTTCGCCTTTGGCATCTGAGGAGGAGGCGGTGAATTGGCGGACAACTTCTTGAGTGGGCATAATGAGCAGCTTTAGGAACGGAGAGATATATCTAGAAATAATGCACTAGTAACTTGGCTTGCCTGAGGTGAATATAAGGAGGGCGTAGATTTTGTGATAGAGCAGACGGGAGGTTCAGCAGTGAGCCTTAGGATCTAATTTATATTCTGACGTCACATTCTTCAAAGTAGGCAGTAGGTAAGTAATTGAAATGATGAGTTGAGTATTCTTGAGTAGTGCGGCCAGCAGCTGGTCGCACCTGTGATAACGGTGTTGAACAATCTACGGGAGTCATTACAAAGGCCCCAGCGCACCTGTGCCACTCTTGTGCACGATAAGTAAGCTTTTAGAGCCGATTTTGTCAACAAGTCACCGTGGAAACTTGAATAAATACTGATTAATCAAGATATGTTAGGAATTCCCACTCGATGTCTCGAGTGTGAGCTACACTATGAATCCAGAGGCTTCCAATCTCATCTCAGTTTAAGCCTCTAGGGTAGGCGACTAACCACCAAATGTTCTACGTGATCCGCTCTCAAGGGCCCATGGATATCGATCTTACAACATCATTTGAAGTCGCCTCGAAAGCGTCCGAGGCGTATCAAAATGGCCCCCAAAATCTGGTTGCCGTCTGAAAGACACAATGAAGCCGACCAGAAAGCTCTCATCTACTTCGTCCCCGGCAATCCCGGCCTGGTCGAATACTACACCGACTTCTTGAACCTCCTCCGCGGTCTTCTAGATAAGATTGAGCAAGATACCGCTTACGACATCTACGGCACTAACCTCCTCGGCTTCAGCGACGACGACCACGAGCCCTTCGGACCCGGAAACGAGCCGTGGGACCTCAATGGCCAGATCGAGGGCATCTACGAGGACGTGGCGGCTAAGCGCGTCGGCCTGGACCCCCACGACGGGAAGCCCTACGACTATGTGATCCTGATGGGCCACTCGGTCGGCAGCTACATCTGCGTTGAGATCTTCCACCGGCACATGGCCTCGTCAGCCCGAGCGCCGCACCTCAACCTCCAGCACGGCTTCCTCCTCTTCCCGACGCTGACGCACATCGCCCGCTCGCCCAGCGGCCTGCGCGTCGTGGCGCTCCGCCGCGCGGTGCCTTTGCTCGACTCGGCGACGCACGTGGCCGCCCGTCTGCTCGTTGGTATTTTAACGCTCGCGAGCCTCACCTGGCTGATCCAACGCCTGCTGGGCTTCACTCCGCAGACGGCCGACGTGACTGCGCGGTGGCTCAGGAGCAGGGACGGCGTGAGGCAGTCTGTGCACCTGGGCATGTCGGAGCTGGAGACGATCTGCGAGGAGACGTGGAGTGAGGAGCTGTGGGCTGTGAGTCGGGGGGAGGCGTCGCGGTTCTTTGCGTTCTATGCAAAGACGGACCACTGGGTTGACGATGGGGAGAGGGAGGGATTTATTGAGAGGAGGGGAGGGGGGGTAAGGATTGTCGTTGATGACGGGGATATTCCGCACGCGTTTTGCACGAGGGAGGGTGAGTATTGAAGCCTCGAGTTTAGAAGGGATGTGCTAACTTGGATAGATGCGAGTTTGGAGGTTGCGAGGAGGGTTTGCGGGTGGGTCGAGGAGATTGAAGGGGCTGGGGAGTGAGGAGAAGGGAGGTTGATATTGGGATGTTTCGAGGATCTAGAAGGAGGTTGGATGATGGATGTGATGGATTGGAGGCCAGGGGCTTTACACAGGGGCTTTACATGCAACTGGTTGAGTTGTATACACACTTGATGGAGAGTGGGCTGGGCCAAAGCCGACTGTCAATCGGAGCAAGCCATGTCGAGGAAGACATTAATTAGCTGGAAGGTATTATGCCCGAGTGCGACACCTATCGAACCATGCGACTTCGTTACAATATCCCTTGGTGACCTCGACAACGTTGAAGGATGCTACCTCGTTTCGACCGTTATGCTTAATAAAGAATCAACCTGCAACCGCTCAACGCTGCCGGGCAACCAACCGCTCAACGTGACCACGCATTCAAGCACATCTTTGGGTGACATCGCCCCCCAGCCAATTCTTGCAGACCCCGCACGGACAGCGAAACATTACCTAGTACGTCATGATGGGTTACTTGTGGGAGGAGAATACGGGAAAATGTCAACCCCCCGAGAGGATGAACAGGTCAACAGACAGCGAGGCATTCTCCAAGGCGGTCAAAGGCTGACCACTGTCGAACCACCTCTGTGCAATCCAGGTTGCGTATGAACACAATGCCCAGCAGTCTTAACTCAATGGGCAAGAATGGCTATCCAATCCCGGCGCCAACCCGTCCATGTCAGCAATTGCGCCAAACTCCAGCAAAAGAACCACTGAACCAGTTCTGTCTGCTAATTCCGGATCTTCTTGGCGCTTCCAGAAAACCCGCGTGGCCAAGGAAAAAAGAACGGCGCCGAAGCTTACGCCGCGAGGTGAAGTGGCTCGACGGCGTTGATTTGATGGGTTTGACAGCCACTTCGGCGCCACCTAGCGTTTAGTTAGCTCTCGGCCGAGGGTGTGAGAGAATTGTCTGGGGAACAAGACGCACGGTTGGGATTTTAGAGTCTTAAGGTTCTAATAAATCGTGATACTCAATTGATGCAGATTGATGAAAAAAAGACACTCTTCATGATACACTCAAATGTAAACATCACTTGTATATTGCCCAGAGCTTTTTGGCCTACAAGACCATTACTATTAAAACCCATGCTCTCTTTGCCAGTTCCTAATTAGGTACATTGTACAATTCCCCCAAGGGGGAACCTTTGACTTTCCCAACCCCTAATGCTCAAAGAAAATACCGTCCCCATGGACCGGCAGTCAAACTTGACACACTTGCACAGCCCATGAACCATAGAATCGTAACAAATGCCAGTCTCAGACCAGAGAGGACCGAGCGGCCAGTTCATCAGGGGCTCATTATAAGCTCTGGAAAAGAGCTTACAGGGCAATGGCAGCGAGGGCAACCATGGCGAGGGCGCCGATGCCCTTAAGGCCAGCAGCGGCGTTGACCTCGACGGTCGTGGGGGCAGGGGTGCTGACGGGAGCCTCAGGGGTGGTCTGCACGACGGGAGGAACAGTGGTGGTCTCCTCGGGGGCGGCGGTGGTCTCGGCGGCCTCGGTAGTCTCCTCAGCAGCCTCGGTAGTCTCCTTGGGGGGAGCAGCAGCGGTGGTCTCGGCGGCGGCGGTGGTCTCGGCCTTGGTGGTGGCACCCTCACCACCGGCGCTGGAGTCGCCGGAGCCGCTGCCGGCGTTCTCGCAGAGGGCCTCGGTGGCGGGGAGGACCTCGTCTGGAGGAGCATTAATATCATCAGGCCCATTGGGGTCATGCGGTGGAACTCACTGATGGCAACGTCGGAGCCGCACTCGTCAATCACGCAGGAGGTGGCCTTGCTGCGGATGGCATCAAAGTTCTTACAGACGCAGGGCACGTCGGTCGTCTCGCACTCCGTCTCGCTGCTGACGGCGTCGTCCAGGCAGGGTTTGGCGCACGCGGGGATGTCGCCGAGGGTCTGGGCCTGGGCGGCGGTGACGAGGGCGAGGGCAATGAGAGAGTACTTCATCTTGAAAAAGGTGATTGTTGGTTCCTTTGTTGTGAAAAGAGGAAGATGCTGGTGGATTGGCTTTTTTGTGTGCGAGAAACAACGAGTGAAGTTGGTCCAGTGGGAAGCGAGTGGATGAGGAGAGGGAGAAAAGAAGGAAGAATGAGATGGACGGATGGTAGCCTTTATGTAGATGGGAGGATGAGAACCAGGAACCGACAGACTTTTTGCATCATGCTACACCGTTTCCATGGCATGGCACAACTACGTAAGTAGGTCACTGTGCCGTACCGGCCAGGGCGAAATACGACCAGCCTCGTCCTTCTTCCTTGTTGTTCCTCGAACTTGGTGATGGTGTGGTGGACGTTTACCGGGATCCAATGCGACGACCCGGAGCCCACACACCCTAGTCGGCGAATGGGGACAACAGGACCGAAAGGACGTTTGTTCGGACTACGTAGTATAGTTCCGCCCAAAGAATCCTGGGGAGGTGGAGGGGGGTGAGGCGTGGCAAAAGAGCCCATCCTCCATTCAACCCCAAGGTCCGAAACTTCCAAGCATGGCATGGGTCGGAGATGGTAGGGTGTGGCAGCCAACCCCAAACCCCAATCAGGCAGCTTTGTTGGCTATTCCCAGAAGGTTTTCGACGGCCTGGTCTGGAGAACCGGGGGGATTTCCCCATTTGAACCACACCACCGAGCGGATCGACGAGGTTGCGATGCATGAGGGAGAGAGTCCGGGGAGAGGAGGTTTTTCCAAGTCGAGGGGCGGAGGAAACATGTGAACTGGTGATTGTCTGTTTGGGGATAATTACAACAAGGTCATGCCTCATCTCGGAGATTGACCAAGGAGAGGTTGGTGAGCTGGGGAAACATGAAGATGAACATGGTGTTAGTGAAGAGACGGCGCAAGGAAAGCTGGAGAAAGATGGAGAAGATGATCCACCCCCGGAATATCGGCATCGCTTGAAAAGAACCGAATGGATGAATTCCCTCCGACATGACTACCCAGTGTCTTGTGCTGAAATCCGGGGATGCAAACGAACCGCTGCTTGGAACCGAGCAAACCACATAGTAACTAGCAGACAACTTGGAAGACGACAAACAGGTTAAGCAAACGCAGAGACGCCACAGAATCCTTCTCGGTAAATGGAAGACTTTCCTGGGGTCACATGCCAGGCTAAAATCCACAAGGGCCGATCCCGAGGCCGATTCGACATTGGCTAGTACGACTACAGCAGAAGAACCGAGAAAAGAGCAAAGTCACTTATTTAGCAGACCGCGAAAACCGGGAATGGAGGAATGGGGACGAAAAGTGATGAGCAAAAAAAAAAAAATGTAACGGGAACGGGCAACCACTTCGAGCGGGCGCCAAACATGCAGGAACGGGGAGGCGCTGATCGAGAACTGCTACTGTTCGCAACTGGGATTCGTTCTTGATCATGATCCCCTTAATTAATATATTTTAATCTACCAAGGCGTCGGCTCTGCCAGTCAATGAATGCTCAACGGCCATCAATTGACCATGGCTATCTCCGGTCCATACACCAACCTCCCATTTCCAACCCTCTCTCAAAAGATCGCGGCCGAGAATCCCCCCCCCCCAGCTCAGCTCACCCGGCACGTCCGGGGTAGATGCCTGTCGATGGCGTTAATTTCCCCCGCATCAATCCCTACACCCCTAACCCTTGGCCCATGCCAACTTGGCGCCGCAGGCAGGCGGCAGTCCAACGGGAATAGTCCACGGCCCAATCCCCTGCCAACGACAAGGATCCTGCGAGCCAACTCGCCTTCCTTGTTGGACTACATGGCCACCGTCTCGGTCTCTCTAACCCGCTTTTTTACATGATGGTTCTTTTTCTTCTCGCTGGTCCTGTGCGCCACGCCGAGGCTCACATGAAAGAAAGGTGGTAGTAGCGGCCGGATACCGCTGCACGGTTTTCTGGATCTCGCGCCCTTTGCTTTAAAGACGATCGAGGGGCGGAGATGGCCTGACCAGGGGAGGGAAATCGAGGGGGGTCGATTAGCCGCCGCGGTTGCCGACTTGGCAGGTGCTGAAGAGGACCATGGTTTGAGGCGAGATTAATTAACTGAGCTTGATTTTAAAGAGTCGAGGTTGCATCTTGCTGGGGGAGGGCATCCGATACCTGCAGGTGTTCGTATGATGTTGTTGGTGATGGTGTTGATGGACACGCGAATGAGTACTCGGGAAGAGCAGTTGAGCTGAACACAGCAAGGCCATCATACCATGCACAAGATGTGCATCTCATGTACCATCGATTGCCGCGTTTTGGTGTTGAAGCTCCAACTCTAGTTGGCCAGCACACGTCACTTGTGCAGCTATGGCCTCGTAACGAACAAGCTCTCATGCACGTTTATGCATAACGCACTCAGCTCTATCAGCTTTTCTCCATTAACCATGGGATGGTCAGGTAGTTCCTGGCGTGGATGCGGCAAGTGGTGCGGTTCAACCACCCCTTGGCGCTCACATGAAGACCCCGAGCCCAAGAAGCCCCAGCCTATGAGGCCACAAATCCAAGGATGGAAAGATCTAAATTGGGAGTCTCCCAACACACGGTTGCACCCGTTAGGGCCCAGGGTGGGTATCCCAACACGGAGATATGCCCAAGTGTTCGACATCGACACACCCGCCACCTCGTAGATGAGGCAACCACCAGAGAGAGATTAGAAAGGGTCTAGAATCGGTGGTTGTGATGTCAGGTAAAAACATGCCTTTTCTCCTGAAGATGTGCGATCGAAATAGCCGCATGTAACCCCATCTTCGTCGACGGTCCCTCGCAGACGGTCCCTCGCAAGCGTCTTCTAGTTTGCCCCCCCTTTGCTCCACGTTCCTCGAAGGGAGGCCACGAGAATAGACACCCCTCGATCTGCATGCGAGCTGAATGAGATGGTTAACGGTGTTCCTGCAGGACATGCTGCCGAGGCTGGAGGGGCCGGCCCTCGAGCATATGATGAAGGCACTGCCCCCGAAGTTGTGTCAGGATGCGCAACTGCTCAAGCCTCCTTAGACTCTGATGACTTTTCACCGCTGAATTGAATCTGAGAGGAGTTTGAAGACATTGGCCATCAACATCGTGTCTCGTTCTGTGTCAAGCTTGGCCGTCAACCCAACTCAAACTTGGCATCAACCAGGAACAACTCGCTGCCGTTCACGGGAGTTTCCCAAAAGCGGCAGTTTTCAGACGTCATTGAGCCTCGTCATCAAGGCAGCGGTCGTTTCTCGAAAGATCCTCCGGATGACGTCGATCACAGGCTGACCGGACAGGTTCCGATGGAGTCCGGGGACTCCACGATCTGGCCCCTGTTCCGGGGAGATGCCTGAAACGCGGAGTGAGGGATCTCGTCCATTTTGGATGATGAATGAGATGCTCGTGATGATGGTTATGTTGGTTGACTCGCTTGAAACGATGGGAAAGTGCCGTTCCTCGGATACGAGACTCCATCCCGCGACATCTGACGACGTTGAGACGTCTAGAACCCGAGATAACCAACCTCTGAAGCATTCAGGAGACGAACCCAACCTCATCCGCTTCGCTATCCAACCGGTGATTGTGCTCATCAAATACACAGGCTAAGAAATCATGATGCACCAATATCCAAAACCAACGCCAACAGTCCAGTCCTTATCCTTGCTTCCCTACGCAAGAACATTCTCCCAGTGCTCATAGTCCGTAAAATACTTGTCGTGGATCCTGTCCGCATACTCCATAATCGCCGGATACTTTCTCACAATCTTTCCCGTCGCGGGCGCCCTGCGGACTCAACATTAGCAACCCTCCATATCCATCCAAGCTGTTCACTCACGCTTCACAGATCAAAGCCGAAGCCACGAACCCAAACAGCGTCGCATCCGCCTCCGTCGGACCCTCCCCCCCAAGCACCCAGAAAGGCCCTTCCCTCGTCCCTCTGCTCGTCCTCGCCTCCGCCAGCAGAGCACCGACACTCTCCCATGCCTCCTCCCTCAGCACCGCAACCTCCTCGTCCGTGAACCTCCCCGTCCCTTGCCCGTGCAGCGTCCTCGTGACGGTCTGGTAGACCACCAGCCCGACGAGGACCTGCAGCGGCCACGGGATGGGGCCCAGAGCGTTGGCCCGCATGGTGTAGAAGTTGTCGCACCACTTCTCGCGCATGCCGTAAAAGTAGACCTTGTCTTCCATCAGGGCCCTAATAGCTAGATCCCGCGCCTTGTCTGCAGGCGACAGCCCCGCGTTGAGGTCCGTCAGGATGCCGTCCTGGATGAACTTCTTGATGATGAAGGTCGAGTCGCTCATTGGCTGCTGCTGCTGCTGCGCATCGCCAAACTCGACGTAGGGGATCTTGCCGCGTGGCGCGGACTTTGGGGACCCGCCGCCGACGCTGTAGGGGATGGAGTCGAAGCGGAGGCGGGCTTCGAGCTTGACTACGAAGGGGGACCAGGTGAAGGAGCCTGGGTTGCCGAAGCCGCGGAACACTGTGAGCTGCGGGGCGTCTTTTGATGCCATTTTGGTGTTGTGTGAAAGATTTCTTATCTCAGCTGAGAGAATGAGCCCTGTTGTGACCTTGGCTAGCCAAGTTATATCTGTTCCATAGTGGTGATTTCATAGTGATTCAGAGGACCTCGCCTCTCCGTCGCTGCCCGGACTTTGGTTCAGAGTCCGGGATCCACATCTGGAGCGCGACCGAACAGCACGAAAAGTCCGATGTTGGGATCTCTTAAAACAATGCAATAAATGTTAATGATATCTGAAGGCTCCTCTGATATCAATGAAGCCATCGCCAAGTACTGCATGCCTGAAGGTGCACCATAGCCAAGCGGGTAGACTTGCTGCTATAGCGGACAAACTTGCCCAAGATGGAAGCTGTCCGGCCCCACATGCGGCTTCTATCTCGGCCGCTATCAAACACCAGTCCGTCAAACGATGGTGCAAGTGAAGTCGATCGAGTTAGACAATATCATTCGTTATCCAAATTCCTGTACCTTCTGGATGATCATGCGAAAGACTCGTAGCTCCGGAGAGAATCACGTTCGTTGTGCAATCCGACCGGCGGAGCACCGCATTCAGTATCTCCGCCTCCAAGATATTTGTCAACAAAAAAAGACCCCATCAAGTTATGTTAATTTCTAAAATCTCCCGAGCTGACAAAAGGAGTCAAAATTTCCTCTTCGCCTGGACCTTCTCAAGTGCCACCTCCGCCCTATTTCTCGGCCAAATCCACCCGCCTCAGCCCCATCGCCTCCAGTCGTGGCGTCTGCTCGCCCGCTCAATTCGCCCGAGCTCCCAGCGACGGGAGGCGTTCCGGCGAGAAGCCCGTGGAGACGGTCCCCGCTAAATGACGGAATTGGTCGCATTGGAGGGGCGTTGGAGGGGATGGCATGAGGGGCATGAGAATCGTGCAATACTTAGCTCTGCGACCTTGAAGGAAAGCTCAACAAGCTCCTTTCATAAATAAAAACAACGCCGACTTGCCCCTTCATCTCAAGCATTCCAATTTTTCCCCAGGTGCACGAGACCAGACACAACCAAAATGAGCGGAAAGACATACAACGTGGGCATTGTGGGATATGGGTAAGCTCGACAAGCAGCAGTCATGATGAGCACCTCAACTGACACCCACCCAGCATGTCTGCCAAAATCTTCCACATCCCCTTCCTCACCCAGACTCCCCAGTTCAAGCTCTACAGCATCGTCCAGCGATCCCCCAAGGAGGGCAACTCGGCGCCAAACGACTACCCCGACATCAAGCACTACACCGACTACAAGCAGCTCTTCGCTGACCCCGCGGTGGACCTGGTCGTCGTCGGCACTCCCCCCAACAACCACTTCGAGCTCACCAAGGCTGCCCTCGAGGCCGGCAAGCACGTCCTGACCGAGAAGCCCTTCGTGCCCACCTCGGCCGAGGCCGACCAGCTCATTGAGATCGCCAGGAAGAACGGCAAGCTCCTGATCGTCTACCAGAACCGACGATGGGACAACGACTTTGTCACCGTCAAGAAGCTCATCTCCGAGGGAACCTTAGGTCGAATCGTCCAGTTCGACACCCACTTCGACCGCTACCGCCCTACCCCCTCCAACAACTGGAAGCTCGACCTGACCATCGCCCAGGGCGGCAGCGCCCTCTTCGACCTGGGCACCCACCTCATCGACCAGGCCTACACCCTCTTTGGCAAGCCCCAGGCCGTCCACGGCCGCCTGCTCGCCCAGCGCAGCGGCAAGTTCGACTTTGAGAACCCCGACGGCGTCTCAGCCGAGCTGACCTACCCGGACGGCCTCCTCGTCAACATCCGCATCAGCGTCATGAGCGCCGAGGCCGACCAGCCGCGCTTCTGGGTCCGCGGCACAAAGGGGAGCTTCCGCAAGTTCGGCCTCGACACCCAGGAGGAGCAGCTCCAGGCGGGCAAGAAGGCCAACGACGAGGGCTTCGGCAAGGATGACCCCAAGAACTTCAAGCTGGTGCTCGTCGGCGACGACGGCGTGCCCCGCGAGCAGGCTGCCCCGATCCTGGAGCCCGTGACGTACAAGGCCTTTTATGCGCAGCTGGCCAAGGCGGTTGAGAGCGGAAAGGAGGAGGATGTGCCGGTCAAGGCGACTGACGCGAGGGATGTGTTGCAGGTGATTGAGGCTGTTCTCGAGAGCGCGAAGACGGGCAAGGATGTCACTTTGGCTTAGTAGCGAAGAGAGGCAGATTTAATGAGTTAATGAAAAAAGGTTAGGTTATACCCAATGCTGCTCCGCGATTTCCGGTGATACCTGCGACGAGTGGGGGTGCTCCTTGAAGGAAACAGCAAATGGATCTTCATCGCTCAAAGGGCAAGTGTCTTGTCAGAAGCCAACTCGTCATCTCCCGAACAATCCATGAGGCAACTGCAGAGCGAATCCTCTCTCTTCATCCATACTTTTTGCTCAGCCACGTCTCCCCAATCCAACCGACGCCAAACATCATCACTTGGTAGCATCACCATGAACCCGATATTTCCTCGCAAAAAACATTATTGCCAGTTCAAGCCCTTTTCTTGAGTATCTTTCGACTACCACTCTACGCTCAGCCCGTCCCCCAAACCACCGCTCTGCGCCATGTATAGCTTTACGGGGATGGGCGAATTTGCTCTCCCAGATCATCCGACTTTGAGACGACACAGCTGGTTACCAGAAGCGGCCTCAAGACCAGCTTCAAGACCAGCTTCCATTCTTTCCCACGACATTCCCTGCAACTTCAGACCCGTCGAACCCGTGCTGAGCGGCGCAACAACCCCCGGCTCAATGGAGTCTCCTGACTTGGAAGCTGGACGCGCCTGCGCCAACCACTCTGGAAACCTCCGCCGCGAAACGTGGGTTCAAACTGCCAAGTGGTTGCTTGGATTTTGGATTATCGGAGACAGGAAGAGGATCGAACACAAGATTCAAAATATTAACTCGTGCCGGTCCATCCCCTACAAAATCCGCAGTGGCTCGCCCTTGATCGCATGGTGCGGGCGGTTCGCCATGATGATCCTCTGGACCCTCCTGGTCGCCATCATCCGCGAACGCCTCGACCTGTTTTGCGGCAACGAGTTGACAAGTTTGGAAGAGATGGCTTCAGAGAGGAGACCCCATTCACGCAACGTCGGACGGCACCGGTTTTTGCTCTACTTTGAGGCACTAGCCGCTGCTGGCGGTGGCTTCATGCTCGCCCAGGGGCACATAAGGTCAGCACGCCCACGTGTCTTCACGCAACACGAGCTGACGATAGGCAGTATGCGAGCGTCTAGAGAAAGGATGGAGCGCGTTGGGCATACTGCCACCACAGTAGCTGCCTCTCTCCTCAAGGGCTCCTCTCTCTGCCGTCCTGACCCTTACCCGAAGGACCTGCAGCTGACTATCTAGTGAGGCATGCTCCTTCACCCACAATTTTCAGTGAATTCTGACGCGTCACAGTACATGTCTCGCCTTGACGGCCGCTTACCCCGTCTGCCTCGTGCACAAGATACGCGGCAACACGTATGAACCAAACGTGGTGGACTTCTGCACGCAAGCCGCGCGTGATCTCCGGGGACTGAACATAGCCAGACAAAAGAAGGAAAAGGCCAAGAACAAAGACGGTGGAGCAACAGACTCCTTCCAGCCAGACGTTAACCTCGGAAAGGAACACCACTTCTTCGAGATCCTCTCTCTGGAGCTTGAACGTCAGTTTCGAACAAGTTCCAAACAACCGAGCAAGACCCCATCCATGGCCTCCCACCGCGTCATCTACACTATCCGCCAGTACCTCGAGAAATACATCGATGATGATATTTTCGATATCTGCCGCTCCCCCATTGTCCGTACGTTGTTGTCCCCCCCGCCCCAGGTGCAAACGTTGGCTTATTTCACCGTGCAGGAGAAAACATCGACTTGATGGCCATGGCTGGCCGCGAGTGCGCGGTCTTTGCCTACACCGACGTGATTCCCATCTCTTTCATATGGACGCTCAGCATCACGGCGTGGATGCTTTGTCTCGGCATCCCTATTCAAGCCTGCACCGTCGTTGATGCCACAAGGCCTTACAAGACTGCGTTTGAGCTCCTGGGCATCGGACTACTCGGGGCCACGGCTTTGACAGTGGTGAATAAGATTCGAGGCATGTGGAATCCTTACGGAAAGGGGGTAAACACGTTCGCGTGGTCGCTGGGCATTGCGAGGGAAATTGATTGCATGGTGAACGACTATTATAAGCGCGATGGAAAGCCGGTGAGGCCGCACTCCTGGATGCTACAGTGTAGTGGAGGTGAGCTGAGGGAGGCACCTTGTCAGCTTGATCGACCTCATCAGTGTTGTATGGGGTTGAATGGGGCGGCCGAGAAGCCACCAGATGTTTCCGATACATCCAGTGCCGCGTCACATACGTCGGATACTGGTACTATTGTCGCCAGATGAGGCCGAGGGGGATGGTGCGTGTGGAGGACGAAACGTGTATATAGAATGAGTCGGATAAAGACAAGTATCAATCTATCCTGTGGGAGATGCCATGTCCCTAAGCTCCAGATTGTTTGCGTCCAAGACCATGTTACGCGAGAAGGGACAGTCTTGGTCCTCATAGTCAATCTCGCCCAACACCGACTCAGCAATCAATTCAAGATCATGTAGATTTAGTAGAAAACTACCTAGGTATCCTAAAAGCAAAGCGATCCGATTCCCCCACCCAAGCAAGCCCCTGATATATCAAAGAAAAAATGCGAGCCTCAGACCCAGCAATATATATCTATCTACCTGCATGCCACCCCTCGATGCATTTCCAGAAATACATGCTGAAAAACAAACAACTCCTGGCCTTTTGTCGTGTATTTTCTTCGCCTATATGCAAGAAATATGGGAATCCCCCCAAAAAATGTATCCATGTTAGATTGTGAGCACCAGTCCAGCAATGGCCGCCACGGCAGCAGCAACGGCACTGCTACCCAGCATCCTCCCGCCCAGACTCTCAATCTCGATCTGCTGACCGATGAAGTCGGGCCAGTATTCGGGCGGGTCGCTCTCGTCGAGCGTGCCGTTCCAGCAGTATGTCGAGAAGCACTCCCTGCACTTGTCGGGGACGGTTGTGTTTGTGCGGTCGAAGCTGCGGGAGAGTATGGCGCAGCCGACGCAGACGGGCCAGTCGCTGTCGCGGGTGGCGTTAAGCATGGTGGCGACGGCGTAGCCGTTCTCGATGAGGGCCGACAGCTCCGAGGAGTTGATGGTGGCCTGGAAGGTGGAGATGTTGGAGGCGTAGACGTAGGGGTAGTTGGGGATGTAGACGATGAGCGGGGCCGGGTCGGAGGTGTTTGTGGCGTTGCAGCCGAAGAAGGTCGGGCGGGCGTTGAGGCCGAGGTTGCGGAAGGTGTTCTTGCCGGGGACGACGGGGAAGGCGGAGCCGTCGGAGATGTCCTCGAGGGAGCGCTCGTAGGTGGCGATGGGGGACGCGCCGTCAGGCCAGCCGGACTCGGTGTCGGCAGAGGAGTCGAAGGAGAAGACGACGTCGACCTCGCGCTCGATGCGGATGTGCGGGTAGTAGGGCACGTTCTGGAGGTCCTCGCCGCCGTCGACGAGGGTGAGGCGGTCCGAGTCGGCGCTGAGGTTCTCGACTTCGTTCCACCCCTTGAAGGGGTTGGGCGTCCAGTCGGCAATGTCGTTGTTGTCGTCGCCGATGGAGTCGAGGATCGAGGAGACGGCGTCGATGGCCACGTCGGGGACCCCTTCGGGCACGTAGTTGCTGTTGGGGTCGTTGAGGTACAGCACGATCTGGTTGAAGAGGGAGCTCGAGGTGCCCATGACGAAGCCCGCGTTGTCGAACCCGCGGATGCACGACTTGTCGCTCGGGATGCGCCCGTTGTCGAATTCGGAGCCCACGTACTTGAGGGGCGCGAAGCCGTTCAGCGTCGGGTCGTAGGAGCCGAGCTCCCAGGGGGTGAACTCGAACACGGTCGAGTTGAGGCTCACGATGGTCTCGTCCGGGTCGCGCCCGTCGGCGATGATGATGGGCATGGGGGCTTTACCCTCGGAGAAGTCGGTGTCGTCGGCGATCGACGACCACGTGTAGGATGGCCCCCCGTCGGTCGCGTTGATGAGCTGGTACGACAGCATGCGGCCCCAGTAGTCGGTCAGCGACCGCTCGTACCCAGCGTCCTTCTTGTCCGAGACGGCCCCGAAGATGGTGTCGTAGTAGCCCAGCAGGCTGTACTGCTCAGGACCCTCCAGGATGCTGTACTCCATCTGCCAGATGCCAGGGTAGTTGACGCTCTCCTGCACAGAGGTGAAGTTATTCATCATCAGACTACCCACTAGCCACCCTCCGCCCGACAGACCAGACAGGTACGTCGCGCTCTGGAGCAACCCTCCCAGGTTCCCGTCCTTGTCGCTCCCGTCGGAGCGAATGTCCCACGCGGCCAGCGCGCCCGCGCCGGACAGCATAGCCCTGTACCCTCCGCCCGAGATGGCGATGCCGATGTTGGGCAGGGCGGCCGCGTCGGACTCGACGTCGGCGAGGTACTCGTCGCTGTCGAAGCCGGGGATGGATATGCGCTTCAGCAGCTCGCGGATGTGCGGGATCGTCTCGTTGCGGCGCAGGGGGAGCCACTCGCGCTCCTGGTCGGAGATGCGCGTCCCATTGCGGATGCGCGGGCGCTCGCTCGGGCAGTCGACTTCGGCGGGGACGTAGCCGTCGGGGGCCTGGGGGGATCCGCGTTTCGACCGTCGCAGGGCGGCTGATCTTGAGGCGAAGGAGGACGGGGGGAGGGGGTCGGAGTTGGCGATAGCGAGGGAGGAGGCGTCGTCGTCGGCTACAATTGGATGTCAGAAGAGGATTCCCGTGGATCCGGAGATACGACTGCGCCCGCTTGCGACTCGAGTCATAACCATGGCGCTATGTTTGCACTCTATCAAAAGCGAGAGGAGAACCTTGTCTGCTGGGTCGCATTCTGGACAAGTCGCTGGAGGTGAGAGCTGAACTTACTCTGAGGTATCGCGGCGACGGGGTTTATGGCGGCGGTGGCAGCCAGCAAAAGGGTCAGGCCAGTAGAAAGGGAGGCCATGCTACTTGTGGCTGCCAGAGGGGGCAAGAAATAAAGGGGAGAGAATAAAAGAGCTCGCTAGAGCTAAGAGAGTCGGATCAATGACTCCCCAAAATTGTCCCTCCCAAAATCTCAATCAACAACGTTGCTTCGTTACTTTTTTTATACGACGCGCGGATAGCTCGTAAGGAGATAAAAAAAAAACTGGGGAGAAATGGTCCAACGACGATTGATGAGAATGAAGAAAAAGGTCCAACCCAATAGAAGAAAATAATAAAAAGGATAATATCTTGAGTAAAGAACAAGAGAAGAAGAAAAAATCACGTTATGAAAGCAACGAGAGAGAGGGTGGTGAGTTGAGGGAGAGAGGTTGTGGAGGAGTAAGATGAAGATGAAGATGGGAGTTAAATTAGTTATCCCTTCAATCTTGGCTGGGCGGGCGGGCGCTGTATACCAACCACAAAACGTCGTGGTTTTAGCTACTTAGCTAGAAAAAGGTGAGACTCTTGTTTCTATGCCTACTAGCTAGGTTCTTATTCTTCTTTTTTTTTCTCCTCTCATGCTTTGCCCATTTTCTTACTCTTCCATGCCGCCGCGCCTCTGCCAAGTCAGCCCAGCCCTGGTCCAGCCCCGTCATCAAAGGGACAAAGTGGGCGCTGTCGCAATTCCCATCCGAGCCCGCGGACCAGTTCGAACCAGTAACACAAGAGGAAACCAAACTTGTAAGAAACGGGTGTAACAACTGCTGTTTTACCCGGCATCCGAGAAACGAACAGTGTATACTTTGCTATCATCAAGATCAAAGATACAAAAAAAAAAAAAACAGACTTTTGCCTGCGTCGTCATTGTCCATGGCCATCTCCATGGACCCGGCCGGCCCGAAACAACGCCAAGTCCTGTGTTGTGAGAAAAGTGAGCTTACCTTGACCTTACGGGACGCCGCGGACCAGCGATCCATAGCTCGAGGGGGCCATCTTACAGCGGGGGGGGGGGGGGGGGGGGGGGGGGGGGGGGGGGGGGGGGGGGGGGGGGGGGGGGGGGGGGGGGGGGGGGGGGGGGGGGGGGGGGGGGGGGGGGGGGGGGGGGGGGGGGGGGGGGGGGGGGGGGGGGGGGGGGGGGGGGGGGTGGCTTGGCGGATCCCAACCACTGAAATGCCCTGGAGCTCCGTTCCAGGTACGAGAGGAGACCCGCGATTGCATTGATGGAGTGACCTCACCTCTCACCTCGGACTTCTTGGCTCACCTCAGATTTTCCCATCTTTTGGCGAGATGGCATAGCCACGAAACGTGGAGCTCTTTTGGACAAAGCCCCTCAGTATAGAGGTTACAGTGCTGTGACATGATCACCGGCTGTTTAATTGTGAGGAAGATCATTCTCCCAGGTTCAAGCTTGGTACGACCTTGCCAATGACATCCTCGGCGAGATTAAAAAAAAAAGGAACGTGCCCTCGAGCCAAGCAATCCACCACCTCATGCTTGCGTCAAGAGAGAAGAGGTCTCTTTCGCTCTCTTGAGACAAGGGCTTTTTGTTCGTCGAGTCTTGGCGATGGATACCGCCAAGACGGCTCGGCGGCTGGCCTCTTTTTGCTTGTGATGAGAATAAGCGGCGAGCAGAATGATTATTAGAATAGCACTACGCACGCGGAATCCTAAGCAACCGGCGCCGGCTTGGAGACTTCAAATGTTGTTGACCGACAACTCCAGCATCCCTGCTTCGCAAAAGCCACAGTCTGATCTTAGCCCACCGGGCAAAGAGCGGATCACGCTGTTTTGCACTGCCCGTCTGTCAGCCCGCAGCGGGACCTCGAACCTCCTGCATCAGGGGTCCTGTCACGAGTTATTTTGAACGACGAGAAAAAAACATCGAAAAACATCTTCACTCGGCCGATCGGTCGTAGTGGTGGTCGTATCCTATCCGCGTATCAGATCCTTCTCTGTTGGACCGGTCCCCGTAATTATTTCGTTTACCGGGTTGGCACGACGGCTCGGCACGTTTCTCCCGCCGAAACCTCCGATGCAAACCCCCGTATGAATACGGAGGGTGGGTTTCATGATGTTGCCGCTTACGTTTGCTACCAGGTATCTCATCCAAACTGCTTTTAATATTCTGCCTGCAGAGGAGGCCAAACTGGGTATCAAAAAAAGTCGTCTACATATTGTATCCATACAACCGCTGGCCTGCAAACAATCAGGAATCCGCCCCATTGATATAGCTAGGAATCTCCGTCAGCACAACCCAGGGCCATTAGTCGGGAAACTCATCCCCCGCCGGCTCTCGCCCGAAGGGATGGTTGAACTTGAGCAGGCCCGTCAGTCCTCCAACCCACGGGTCGTCGTCCTCGGTACGGATCACGCACGGCACCCCTCCGTGCCACTCCTCCCCGGGGCCGGCGCGCCCCACGAACTCGCCCTCTACCCGGATCTCTGACCCCGGCGACACACCCACGCAGCGCTTGCCGTCGATGCTGAGGTCGAGCTCCCGCCCGCGGTTCTTTGGGCTCATCCGCAGACACACCTTGGTGTCGAGGGGCAGCACGAGCGACCGGAAGCTGAGGCTGCAGGGGCTGATGGGCGTGATGAGGAGGGACTTTACCAGCGGGTGCACGATGGGGCCCCCCGCGCTGAGGCTGTAGGCCGTTGAGCCTGTCGGCGTGCTGATCAGGATGCCGTCGGCCGTCGTCTCTGTGAGAAAGTGACCGTTCTGGTAAATGTCAATGACCGCCAGGTGCGGATGCGATCCGCGGTGCACCGATATCTCGTTGATGGCCCTCAACGAAGGCGAAGGCTCTTTGGGGCCCGCAATCGGCTTCGCCCCAGGCTCGGCCTCGCTCGAGAGCGTGTCGGACAACCAGTGATTGATGTTCTGCCCCGAGGGGTCATATACATCGGCCTTGATCCGATGCCGTAGCAGCACCTTGGACGCCCTCTGAGCGCCCAGGCTCTTGCCCTTGTGCCTCTCCCAGCCCGCGTACGACACCACCGCCGTGCTCATCTTGTCCCAGGCGCCTCGAGGGTACGCGGCGTCCCGCATGGCGACGTCGCTGCCGCTCATGTACATCTCCCTCCAAGCCTTCTTGTGCTCGCCAAAGTCCCACTCGCCGAGGAAACCCAGAGTGCCCATGCTGAACGACAGGATCGGGGGCACCGAGCCGTGCAGCTTGTAGAGGCTGGCGGCGCGGAGGACGGTCCCGTCACCGCCAAAGGTCGTGATGACGTCAATCTTGTCGGCCATGTTGGACCGATCGTCCGAGGCGTAGATGGGGAAGCGGAGGCGCTCGCTCAGGGACTCTGCGATCCGCGGCTCGAAGACGAGGTTGACCTCTGGATACTCATTGTGAATGTACTTGGAGAACTTGACGACGGCTTCGACGACTGGGTTCGAATAGAGTTTGTGGATGATGAGCAGGTTCTGAGGGGGCTTGGGCCAGTTTAGCGACAGGAGCGACGAGCCGGGCTTTGTACCCCGCAAGAAACGAGGGCTAGTTCGGCCTGGGAGCTCTGCGATACTGCGAACTTCGGGCGTTCGAAGCACGCGGGTGGTGGAGAGGGAACGACATGCTAAGAAGCATGGCGCCGGAGCCAGTGATGACCAGGCTAGAAGCCGGGCTGCTGGTCGTCTGTATAGAGGGGCCTGGAAGAGCGCTGGGCCTCTGGTCAAGGTCCTGTTAGACATATTGCAGACTGGACGGCATGACCATGATGCCGCGTGGGAGAGGAGGTGTCTGATCCTATTGAAGCTGAATAAAATTGAGCATGTGTGACACCGAGGACGGGAGCTAGCAGGTTAAGCGCGGCTTTACTCGAGGCGGCAGAATGGGTCAGCTAATGGTGGGCTGTTGCCTCACCGCCTGCCTTAAAAGGTTCAGGGCATCTTGTGTGGGGAAAGGCGTTAGTAGAGAGATTTGGTCGCGCATCTCAGATGAGCATAGGGAGAAGTCCAGCTCTGCCGTTGTTCAAAGCTTAGAGCCTCACTAGGGAAGATCTGAATCAGCTGCATCCTGCGAATGATCTGCATAAAGCAGTCCAGGTGAAACGGCTTGCTCCAGGGTAGCTCCGACAAGCTCTAGATCCAGCATCTCGGCGCCGGGTGATCTCATTTCACGGCCCTCTGATTGGCCGATCGGCGTCGGCAGAGGCAAAGCACCGGACCTCCGTCTTAGGCGTCATAGGACCTGCCTCCGAGGCATCCGCTAGGCACCTGATGTCACCAGCAGCTAAACTGTTTAGCAGCAAGCCGAGCCCGGATCATGTGCACAATGTCTCGCTACCTCGACTCAGTCCTTCTCCGTCTTCAGCTTCAGCCTCTCCGGTAGACACGATCGCTGCTTCCCTCTCTCCTTCGCTTCGCTGCCACGAGGCTGGTATCGGGTGGCTGCTCCTTCAAGGTCCTTTCTCGTCCGAGTGTGTGTGTGCCACGCGACCCCTCGTCTTCTGTTTGGCTGCGCCGTTCTCGACAAGGCAGACACCATATTTCTTTATCTGAGCTGGGAAAGTTCCTTTTATGCTATAACAGGCCCTCGTCCCTCGCTCCGTTGCGGTCTGTCATTGTCTCTGTGTCGGACCTGTCCAACTTGAACAGCGACCCAATATCGAGGACCATACACGAAGCGCCCGATCTTACGCCGCCGCCATGGCTGACCTAAAGAAACCCGACTCCTCCGAAACCGCTATTCCCTCGCCGGACCTCACCGTGGGGCTCACCGAGAAGCCCGTAGACCGAGCGCCCAAGAATGCCCATCCGTCTGGTAGGGAGAGCTATGGAACCCTTATGCAGATCTTGCGTGGCGCGTTGTTCGGCTTATACTTTACCACATGCTGCATCATGTATGTCGACAACCTCTCCCGTCGTTCCGAGAGCCTTGGCTCCAAGCCCTACCAGTGACTGACCTGAACGGCCACAGCATCTTTATGACCCAGCTCATCGGAGCTCCGCTGTACTTTGTCAACCGCGACTGGTACTACGCTTACATGGCTATGACGAAGCGCTCTTTTTGCCTCACGACAACCGTCATGACCAACATTTGGGGTCCTACAACGATACGGATCAGCGGGGACGAATCCGTCGCGGGACAGATCAGGCTGAGACCTGACGGAGGGGTGCAGTTTGACTTTCCCGAACGCTTGGTGTTGATCGCCAACCACCAGGTAGGAACCTCGAATTTGCATGTTCAAGAGTGGTGCTTAACCCCTGCCAGATCTACACCGACTGGCTCTACCTCTGGTGGGTCGGTTATGCCAACTCGCCGGGGATGCACGGTCACATCTATATCATTCTCAAGGAGTCTCTCAAGTTCATCCCCTTCATAGGCTGGGGAATGATGTTCTACGGCTTCATCTTCATGTCGAGGAAGATGGCCACTGACCAGCCCCGGCTGGCCTACCGCCTGAACAAGCTCAAGCAGCGCAAGGTCGACCCCAACGGGCGATCCTACTTTGACCCCATGTGGCTGCTGCTGTTCCCCGAAGGCACCAACCTGTCCAACAATGGAAGAAGGAAATCCGCTGGATGGGCAGCCAAGAACGATCTCAAGGACCCCGAGCACGTCATGCTACCGCGCAGCACCGGCAGCTTTTTCTGCCTGAATGAGCTGAAGGATTCGGTCGACTACGTCTACGACTGCACAGTTGCATATGAGGGGATTCCGTAAGTCCTTTCCTGCAGGGCGTGTGTTGCACAACACCGACTAACAGTGGACGATAGCCGAGGAGGATTTGGTGAGGAGTATTTCGGCCTGTCCAGCACGTATTTCCAAGGGCGGCCCCCGAAGTCGGTCAACTTTCACTGGCGCCGTTTCCGCATCGCTGATTTCCCGCTCGACGACCAGAAGGCGTTCGACCTGTGGCTCCGCGAGGAGTGGTACAAGAAGGACGCCCTGATGGAGGAGTACTTGACGACAGGCCGATTCCCGCGCATGGTTGGCAGCAAGGTTGACTACATCGAGACCGAGGTCAAGACGCGGCATCCGTGGGAGATTCTCCAGATCGTTACCGTCGTGGGCACAGCTGGGCTGATCTGGCACAACGTGAAGAAGACGTTCTTGTCGGTGACTTCGGTGTTCCGATGATGTGGGAAGCTCACGAGCTACTGATGGTGTGAGGGACAAGTTGAGAGCGGCGGACGTGGTGAGGGGACGACCTCGGTTGGTGCTATGGCGCTCAGGGGAACTCTCTTTTTTCGCATATCTCGGTCTTCATACAAGGTTAGTACTGCATTGGTTCTCAGAGGCGGACTGGAAGGGACACGTCCGGATGGTTTGCATGATTGTTGGGACTACAGGACACTGGTCTGTTGGGATTTGTTCTGGGTTGTTTGGTGTTTTCGTCACATGGTGGAGATACCGAGGCAAGCGGTTATGACGGTTATGAAAGAGAAAGACGAGGTGAGAAGAAGTAAGAAAGGTGAGATGCAGGAACAAATATTTCGGTCAGTATCCGAATAGGAGTCATAGGGTTTTCGTTGGGTTTATTTTCTAGGGGGGAAGAGGAAAGCGGAAACAACCCGAGGGTTGCCAGCGATGAACACGTCTCGTCCTCCCACACTCAGCCAAGAATCACAGGCTCAACTCTGCAGTCCGTGACCATTGATCCTCATCCCCGACAAGGCCGTGAACGCATCTTGACGGGCAGACTATAACGCGCTGGGAAAGCTGCGCCGACGACAATGCATCAAGATCCTCCCCAAGTTCTACCAAAGGAGAACCCCGGCCCCAAAACTCCAACCTGACGCGCAGGCATAGACCCCTCCCCGGAAGGTGAAAACAACCATAACCTCTTTTTTTAGCGCCGTGACGATCCCGGGGTGGCACGGCGTTGGCATTGCCCATTGCCCAACCAGAAGACGGGTGTTTGAGCTGGGGCTCCGGGGGTGTGAGCAGGGCAAGGCCAATTTGAGGAGGGAGCCTCGGCATCCAAGGAGGCTCTACGGGCTGCTATTGGCCAGGCGGTGCTCGGGAGATGGGATTTGTGCGGGGGTGGAGATGGGACGCGCGGGGATTGAGTCTGTGCGAGATGGGGAAGGGGGGGGAATGCTGCATGGAGGGCTTGGTTTTTTTTGGCTTCGGTCATGTTGTGTTGATTTGGGTTGTGGTGGTGGTGATGGTGGAGTTTTTCTTTGGAGATGGGGGGTGCGAGGGAGACGAAGTGGCTGCGAGTGGCTTGTCTTGGCTGGCTTGGGGAGCTGTCAATTGGAAATGAGAGAGAGGTTGGAAGAGTCAGGCTGTGGCTTTGATGTCGAGTTGTCGTCGGAGTACTCCGTACATAGTCTAGGTATGAGTTGCAAGTGTGACTGCTGGACCAACCAACTGATATTGGATGCTCAACATTATCTTGCTCAAGGGCAGCACAACATGGGAGGCGGTCGGGTTCCAGCAATGACAACTCTCGCCTCCTCGCTTCCGGATACAATGCTGCGTAACCCAAAGGCCTGGGTATGGTTACACGAGGGAAACGGCCACTGGAGTTGATGATTTCATCGTCACCCAGGGCCCCCCCATGTACCAATGCACGGAGTACTCCGTAGAACCATGACCCATCCATCCAGGTATCCAAGCTGAAAGACACGGTGCAGATGAAGAGCCAAGGCCCGGACATGCAAGCCACTTTTTCTCAAAGGGCATTCATTTCATCTCTCTTTTCCTCTCAATGCATGCCCACTGCGTACATACCACCCAAGCGGAGGGCCATTTTTGGGGTCTGCTGATAGACCGCATCAAGGAAAACCCGCTTGAACAGGGCATACCTCCCGGACAAGTCCTGGCACATCCTGATGCCCTCCACCGCGTCTTGCCCCTAATCGGGCAGTCGTCCGGCGTGCCAAGCGGAGCTTCCCTACCAGCTACCCCGCAAGTCGGACGACGGACCCCGGATCATCGGTGGAGCTGGGCTCTCTAGCCCCGTCCACGGCAGATCTTGCGGGGGCGGGGGAGAGGGATCTAGCAGCAGAGTTCATTTTGCTATGGAGAAGAATGAGGGAGAGAAAGAGAGAAAGAGAACTCTGTAGACAAGGGGGGGAGTTGGTCGTCCGCCACCCGAGGCATCTTGGCTCCTGTTCTCGAGGGTGATTGGGCATCGGTTAACTCTGGTAAAGGGTCTGGGAATAATTGACGCTTTCTTTGATACATTCATTCCGGGGTGTGTGAGTTGGCGATGAGTTGGGGGAAGAGGAGTTGAAGGATATAAGAGACGAGCTTGGGCCCTGGGATCGTGAATCTTGAGAGCCAAGGACAAGCATCTCGGGAGCCCAGGAGAGAACCCCCATTCCCCCAGGTGAAACAGCAGAAAATAGCAACACTTGTCGTGGCACCTCATCATTACTTTTCAGAACCTTGCTCCGCCTTTTTCTCAAAAGGGGGCGAGATTTACTCGTCCTGCTGGGAAAGCCCGTGTAACGAAAAGCATTTTCCCCGCCGATCACCTCCACCCCTTGCCTACCCTGATATCAATCTCGCCGTATAACTCTACGCTCCTCCCCTTTCTTTGTCCTACCGTTTTTTCTCTCCCCTCTCTTAATTTAATCTGGGATCTCATCGACCATTTTCTTTTTCCCCCTCCCCTTCCTCGCATCCATCCTCATTGAGAAGTGAAGGATACGCAACTTTTCATCATGCAAAAGGCATACGAGAGTGCCGCCCTCGAGGCCCAGGCCGACTTCAAGCACCTCGACGAGGCTCCCAGCAAGGCCGAGTCCGAGCAGGACATCGATCATGGCTTCACCCCCGATGAGCAGAGGAAGATCATCCGGCGGATTGATCGACGTCTGGTCGTCACCGTGGGAGCCATGTACTGCGTTTCTCTCATGGACCGGACCAACATGAGCGCGGCCAACATTGCGGGCATGAGCGTCGAGCTCGTCCTCACAGGATTCCGATATGTAAGCGATCATCTAAATAATCCACAGGGATGGGAGGCACTGACAGGAGCAGAACATTGCCAACTTGGTCTTCTTCATCCCGTACATCCTCTTCCAGCCCCCCTCCACGATCCTCATCCGCAAGCTCGGCCCGCGCATCCACCTCGCGGCCATCACCATAATGTGGGGAGCCGTCATGATCGGGATGGGCTTTGTCGAGAAGTTTGGACAGCTCGCGGCTCTTAGGGCGGTTCTCGGTTTTTTTGAGGCTGGCTTCTTCCCTAGCTGTGTTTATCTCCTGAGCACATGGTACACACGATGTGAGAACTCACCTCATCCCGTATTTGAAATGACCATGAAACCAGCTAACACAAATAGACGAGGTCGGCAAGAGGTATTCGCTCTTTTACCTCCTCGGCTGCGTCGCATCTGCCTTTTCCGGCATCCTCGCCTACGGTGTAAGTCAGAGCCAATACCTCCTTTCTCAACAACTCCCAGCTCACAACCCTACAGCTCATGCAACTCAACGGCCGTGAGGGTCTCACCGGCTGGTGCTGGATCTTCATCATCGAGGGTGTCCTCACTGTCGCGCTCGGCATCGCAGGCTACTGGCTCCTCGTCGACTTCCCCGACTCGAAGCGCAAGTCGTGGTCCTTCCTGGGCCAGCGCGAGCGCGACTGGGTCGTCGACCGCATCCGCCGCGACCGCGGCGACACCGAGGTGCCTCCCTTCCAGATGGGCAAGTTTCTGCGAGGCGGAGCCGACTGGAAGGTCTGGGCCTACGCCTTGATCTTCTTTGACACCACCACCATCAGCTACGCGCTCGCCTACACGCTTCCCATCCTCCTCGTCGGCAACATGGGCTTCAGCGTCGGCGAGGCCCAGTGCCTCGTTGCTCCGCCCTACGCCTTCGCGGGCATCGTCATGTTCGCCACCGCCTGGGTGGGAGACAAGTACCACATCCGGGGGCCCATCATCATCTTCAACATGGTCCTCTGCTTGGTCGGCCTGCCCATCATGGGCTGGGCAAAGAGCGCGGGCGTCCGCTACTTTGGCGTCTTCCTCGTCACGGCGGGTGCCAACAGCAACATCCCCGCCGCCATGGCCTTCCAGGCCAACAACATCCGCGGCCAGTGGAAGCGCGCCTTCTGCTCTGCCACCCTCGTGGGCTTTGGCGGCATCGGCGGCATCGCGGGCAGCCTTGTGTTCCGCGAGAAGGACAAGATGACGGGGTACAAGCCTGGGATGTGGACGTGCATCGCGTGCTGCCTGCTGTCCATCATCCTGGTGAGCTTGTGTGATTTGGAGTTCAAGAGGTCCAATGCCAAGGCCGATAGGGGTGAGAAGGTGCTGGAGTCTTATGATGTGAGTCCCCCCTGCTGCAGTTGTCTGACCCATTCGCTGACCACTTTTATAGGAGGACGCTTCTTCCGATTTCCGATACACTTATTAGGTGATTTTTGAATGGTGGAGAGCGACTATGTGCAGGGAGTGATTGAGGGCCATGTCCATCTTGATGTATCCTATCCAGACAAGTAATGATGAACTTGAATCGAGGAACGAGTCATATGCTCCCCATTGCTGGCTGACTCCCTCAGCAGGATTCAGCTCAGCAACCGTTACGTCAGAAAAGTGATGCTCCATCCTGTCCCCTCGAGTCATATTCCTGCTAGTGTTACTCCTCGATAACGCCGTGCCCCTTTGTCCCATCCAACCAGGAACATCGCACATTGTGCACTCTCCCCCACCCCCTCGGAACACCATATCGTCTCCTTTATCTCGCCCCCAGAACAAGTTTCTTTCTTTGGGACAAAGAGGCCCCTCCCCCGACTCCTTTCATCTAAATTTACACATAAACCACACAAAGTCCGCTCGCATACCCGTCCACAATGACCTTGACACAATAAAAGTTTTCATGTTTCTCTGGCGGAAAAAGATGGGCCACCCCGAATACGCCGTCCCTGTTTACCTGGGCATCCTCGCCGTCCTGCTAGTGCTGTGGCTGACCGTGCCGGCTTGCTTCCTGACGCTGCTGTTGGTAAAGTATCGGATGCAGAGGAGGGAGGCTGAGTGGCTGGAGGAGGGACTGCTGCTGGGGGAGGATGAGATACACATGGAGTATCAGACTTTTGGCGTTCAGGGGTGGAAGGGGATTGGCTGAGAGGGGACTTGGCCGTTTGGGTATAGTGATCTTGTTTCAGTTGGGAGGTTCGAACTGACGGAGAACTAGTCTTGGTCGACTATCATGGCATGTTTCTATTGATCCATGTGGGTAACATATATGACAGGTAAGTTCTATAAACAATATACATACGTTCTTCCATTTACATAAACAGGGTCATCGCAACACCAACAGCAGCTGCAAACAAAGGCGCCCGAATATTGCTGGCTGCACTACCCCCGTCACCTCCGCTGCCTCCGCCAACAGTCTCGGGCTCCTCCTCGGCATCCGCACTGTCGTCGCTGCTGCCATTTTGGCTATCCTTGTCCTCGGTGCTGTCCTCGCTCGCCTTGTCCGTCGGCACAACTCGCTCCTCCAGCTTGGGGTTGAGCGGGCTGTGCGCCTCAAGGTACCCGATCAGGACCTCGTCCTGGCTGTCCAGCGTGGCGAGGTTCTTGTTGTCGGAGCTGAAAAAGTTGTCTCCGCCGCCGGCCAGAAAGTCGAGCGTCACGACTCGGTAGTCGGCGTCGTCGTCGAGGTCCTCGCCGCCGACCTTGACGCTCAGAAGCTTGGAGCCATTCTTGCCGTCGGGGTTGTACTCGATCTTGAGGCCCTTGGAGATCTGGAACCACGACGTCACCTCCTCCTTGTTCTTCTGGTTGATGCCCGTGACGGCGCCCTCGAGCATCTGGCGCAGCTCCGAGCCGGAAAAGGGCAGCTCGACGATGGCGTTGCCAAAGGGGAACGAGGTGAGGACGTCGCCGCGCGTGATGTCGCCCTCGCCGATGGTCGCGCGGATGCCGCCGCCGTTGATGAAGGCAAAGTCAGGCTTGTCGTCGTCGTTGCCGCTGCTGCTCTGGTTGAGGCGGTACTCGAGCATGGCGTCGGCCATGACCTGGCCGAGCAGACAGTCCTTTTCGCGGCACGTCGTCTGGTCGAGCTCGACTTTTGTGCTGCCGACCTTTTCGGCGGCAAACTTCTCAAACGGCTTGCGCCAGGCCTCGATCTTCTTCTGCAGGTCCTCGTCCATCTTGGTCTGGTTGGTGAGGTGGATGGGCGCGCCGTGGTACGCGAGCGCCTTGCCGTCCTTGTCAAAGGTCAGGTCGATGTACCCGAGGTACTCCCCCCAGCGGTACGCGGTCACGACAAAGACCTCGTCGCCATTGAGGTCCTCCACGATGGTCGGGTAGTCGCCCTCTGCCTCCTCCATGTCGCCCAGGGGCGTGTGGCTGTGCCCGCCGATGATGAGCGACAGGCCTTCCGTCTTGGCCGCGAGCTCCTGGTCGACGTCGTAGCCGATGTGGGTGAGGGCGACGATGCGCCTCACGTCGGTGGTGTTGCGGATCTCCCACACGGCCTTCTGCACCTCCTCGATGGGGTCGAGGAACGTGGTCAGGTTCCCGACGCTGGAGATGCCGGGGGTGGTGTCGGTCGTGACGCCAATGACTGCAAGGTCGTGCTTCTCAAAGATCTGGTAGTTCTTGATTGTCTTGTTGAGGTTCTCGTACCCGCTCTTGACGTTGCACGACACGACGGGAAAGGTCAGGTTGACGAGGAACTCGCCCAGCTCCTCGTCGCCGCCGTCCCACTCGTGGTTGCCGAGCGTCATGGCGTCGAACTCGAGCTCGTTGAGCGTCTCGGCGATCTTCTCGGGCCCGTAGAAGGAGTAGAAGAGCGTCCCCTGGAACTCGTCGCCGGCGTTGAGCCACAGGTTGTCCGGGTGCTGCTTGCGCAGGCCGTCGACCGTGTGCTTGATGCGCGCGTAGCCGCCGTAGCAGCCCTTTTCGGGGTCCTCGCAGTCGGTGCCCGACGAGGAGAACTCGTCCAGGTGGGCGTGGACGTCGTTGACGTGGAAGAAGGCTGGGGTAGAGAGTGTCAGACACTGGTGAAAATTGTTTCAGCGATAGATCAAAAACGCACACATGTTGTAGTTGCCCTCATCGTCGATGAAGCGCTTGGCTAGACGCTTGCTGTAGAGCGCATCCTCGGCGAGGACCGCGCCCGTCAAGGCGAGAGCAACCAGAGAAACCGAACTCTTCATCATGTCCCGGCCGGAGCGACAATTGGTGATGTTTCACGAAAAAAAGAGTCGAGGAGGAGACTGATCCAACGTAAGAAAATCAAGAGGGATCGTCGCTGGCTTTAATCTCACCGAGAGAGCCCCCGGTCCATCAATTCCCCCCCTCCTCCATGTCTACGATCCTGTGCCAGTTGACAACGGGCCCTCGGTCTCGGAGAGCTGATCGTCTCTGCACGTTGCGCAGTGCTTGGGTCTAACAGAGGAGACACCCCGTCCATAGGATGGATGACCTGCCAAGACTCACACGTGGGGAGCGTGACTGGCTTATCGCAGACGTCGCAGGGATATGTTCTGTAGGAAACGGAACGGCCAGCTGTGGTGGGAGAAACGCCCGTGGAGAAGCGCTGGGACATGGGGACTTTAGCTCCGGCCGAGAATGAGGAGGTAGGGAGGAGGATAGCTAGACGGATGAGGAAGGTTTGGAAGCCGCCGAGAGGTTCTTTTGGATTTGGGCGTTTGTGTGGCGCGTGGCGATCCCCCTTGTTGATAGGGAAGAATTGGGATGGGGATTTGGAAGTATTGATTTCCTGGCAATTGGGGCTTGGGGGCGTACCGCAGGAATGTTCTGGCTTTGTCTTTCTCTACCTTATTGCCTTAGTGCTCGATGTCGCGCATCTAACAGTTTTTTACGGTAAATGTATGTTGCCTCTTACGAACACCGAGGGGCCATCCCCTCATGATATCAGTTATCTGCCGGCGCCAATCTCGATAGTGGCTTTAGCAACGTGGAATTCGCAGATGCCTGTTTCGGTAAAGCCGGTGTAGCATTTGCTGGGCCAGTGACCAGTTGGCGCCGGGATGTCTGCCTCTTGCATCGGAGGCAGGTCTTGGCTGGGAGTAGAGCAGTTTCATGCTTATCTCGGTGAAGGACTGATTAAAAAAAAATGTGTCGGAGTGCGGCGATGGCCATGGTTGAATTGACGGTTGTTCGGATGTTTATCTGCTGCTCTGTGGGGAGTTTGCCACGGAGAAACAGGGCGTCTGGGTTGTGGGGACGGGAATAAGACACATGGGCTGGGATATGGGGAAATGACATTCGGAATCATGGTCCAGCTGGAGCTGGTCTTGTTGACTAATATATGCTTAATTTGGAAGCGGTATCCTCGGACAGCGCTCGAGTGATATAGGGTGGCCGGTCGGAATATTTCTCTGCTTGAGCTGACTGGAGTCAGCACTAACTGACGATGCGACCACAGTCAATCATAAGATCCTCCAAGTTGGAGAGGATGGATTGAAGATTCAATGAGACTATTTTTACCCATATAGGCGAAATTCTGTCAAGCGATGCATCAGGATATAATTCTGTCAACACAACAATATCCGCTAATCCGACATTCTGCATGATGCTTGTAGGGAGCACTCCGGACTTGTTCCATCAATAGGGCCCAGCTATAGAATTCCCTTGAACGGCTATCAGCCACAACTACATCTCTCCAGACTAGTCGCCCAATCAGCCATCGTCGCGTCCGCCTCCTACATCCCCCCCTTCTCGAAACCGCACGTCTAGCCGTCCATTTCTAGTGTGTCGGGAACGGCGCAGTAGCCGTTTAACGGAATGTCCGACCGAAGCACATGGGTAAGAATCCCAACGGGGGGGCTGATAAGCCGATACCCTCAGGCGCAAGCCCAGGTGCAAGCCCAGACGCAAGCCCAGGTGCGAGTCCAGTGCTCCGTTGAAGATTTAAGCTGGATCGAGTTAGTTGCCGTCGTTTGTTGGATTCGTGGCAAGCGATGCCACGAACTGGCTAGTTTCAGGCGAAGGTGCAAGACAACCACAACTTTTTTTTTGTTGTCTGTGCTGCCTCTGCGTAGGTGGCATCCATTCATCAGTTGCAGCCGTTTCCGTTTGAAAGCCACAAAAGATTCAGCTTGACCGCCGTACTATGGACATGGGGCGAATGCCGGATTTCTCAGCCGGAGCTTGTCGGGGATTTCATCGTGGGTCGGCTTCCGCGGGGAAATCGGCATGGCATGTTTCGAAATTCGGGAGTTGCGGGCAGCGATGACTCGTCCGAGTCGGCGGAGATGCTGGGCCGTTGTGTCGTGCCGGAGCTGACGGCCTTTTGACACTCGGGGCATTTGTCAACAACAAGGAGGGTGATATCGGGATATGTGCCTCTTGCTGGGCAGGCCGCTTTTCTGCGGTAGTAGGGGCATGTGACAGGAGGGCCCTGCTCGGCGACCTCGTAGCCGCAGCCCTCTGAGGGGCAGTAGTAATAGCAGGTAGAGTCCCTGCACATAATTGAATCCGAACGAGCGCGTCCGAAAAATATGTGGCGCTCCGGAGGTAACGGTGCTGCGGCTAAGGCAAAAGAGACTTTTGTTTTTTTGAAAAAAGAACAAGGGTTGCCCTTGTTCGGAGCGTTGATAGAGTGTGAGGCTGAAGCACAGCACTCGTGGTCAAGGTGTCGCAGGAAGAGTAGGGACTACGTACGTAGGATGGCAGCGGTTGAATGCCAAGAAGGCGTTTTTCCTAATTGTGCTCTTGGTATTTATAAGTTGCCCGTTTGAAAAACCTAAGCGACAGTGTTGACGCGTAAAATTCATGCACAGCTGAACAATGATGCTTGGCGAGTCTGAAGCTATTCGCGAACAGGAACAGGCGCGCAGCGCGCAGCAGAGATGTACATGATGTGCGAGAAAAAAAAGTTTATCAAAACCACCTGCACTTCCGAATTTTGAGTGTCAAGCTATCAATCACGATGATTCAAACCCCCCCCAATGCTACGATGTCGCGCGCGCACACACACACACCCACTTCGGAAAAACGCCACGCGGGAACTTCACAAGGGGGAGGAGCTCAGATCGCAAATCGTCGAAGAAAGATGAGGTCACTGAAAGAAACCAAGCTGCGGACGCCTACGTCATTTCACTAATCAAATCAGACTTTCCAACTTTCAGGGTCGTCCCCCTCCGCCAAGACTCGGCCGCAACGGGATTGCGTCCCCCCCCCCCCCCTTCTTCCGGCTTCCCTTCCCACAAGTCCCGAAACCACGGAGCCGGGGACTTAAGCCGAATTCTCGGAAGGGAGGATTCGTCGACCACCCAAGCCACCCAAACCCTCACGACCTTTTTTGCAGGGCAACCTTCCAGGGCTTCACGTCATGGCTTGAGCGCCCAAATCGTCGTTGGCTTGGCCTCTCGTCTCCCTCCCCCTCCCCGGCGTCTGGAACTCCCCCTCCCCCCTCGTCAGGTGAGGCGTCGTCTTGGAACTCGACCACATGCACCTCCCACAGGAGCCCGGCGCAACTCTAAACGGCCCAGCGTCCCCAGAGACAGGCCAGCCAAGTCCCCGCAAGCGAGTTAGAAACCCGGGGGGGGCGGGCTAAAGTAGAATGGGGGACCAAGAAACCGCCGTCGAGCCTCGATCTTTTTTTTTTTCGGGTTCGGTTCCTTGTCAGTGAACGAAAAGCAATGACCATCTACTAGCTAGCTACCCGAAAGGAAAAAAAAAGGCAGACGACGCAAGACGCAAGAAAAGCACGTTCCCTCTTTTGCGAAAAAGGTCTCACTCAGCCTCCCCCGTCATCCGGCTAAATAATACATTGCCCCCATTGCCGGGAAGGGGAAGATGGTTCCCCCCCTACCCCCCTGTCACCCTGTGGTTTGTTTCCTGGGTGTAGCCTTTTGGGGTGAAAGCCTTCAGAGTTTCTTCAACTTCTAGGGGCCCCCTTACGTCTAAGCCCGGTTGAACTTGACTTTGAGGCTGACGACATCACTTTTGCCTCATCTATCTAGGATCAGCAAAGCACAGCCTCACCCCGGCCGGGGGACCGAAGTTGTCGTGGGTAAAAAAGGTGGTTGTATGGGTTCCCCTGGTGAACGATATATTGCTTCTAGAGGACCCCAAGGAGAGACAAGGAGGACAGACGCCAGTAAGGAACAGGCAGAGAGCTTCCAACCATTAACGAGAGGAGAGAGAGAAAAAGAGCGGGGACCAAACAAAACCCCAAGACAAACACTACCTTACAGCAACTTCGCCTACAACTACTACTACCTGCAACTCCTCCTCTACTCTCTCTTTCGAATGGACATGGCCAGACTCTCCTCGGGCTCCCTCCTCCTCTTCTCGACCGCGACAACCCACGACGACAAATGGAGATCATCACGCCCCAGGACTACCAGAACAACGCCCGGAAGCGCCAGCGACGCAGCCTCCGGCCCTGCGATGCATGCCGGAAGCGCAAGACTCGCTGCGTCACAAAGGACGGCGACGGCGACTGCGTCCACTGCCAGCTGAGGGCCACGCCGTGCACCTTCCAGCACGATCCGCCGGAGCGACAGGTCACCAGCGCCAGCGCAAGCAGCAGCCTCCAGGGGGGCGCCGGACCTCTCGGCGGCGATGAGCCGGGACTCGCGGACGATCTGCCGGGTCCGCAGGCTCCGGTTCAAACTCAACTCCCGAGTCACCCGAGCCAGCAGCAGCAGCAGCAGCAGCAGCAGCAGCAGCAGCAGCAGCAGCAGCAGCAGCAGCAGCAGCAGCAGCAGCAGCAGCAGCAGCAGCAGCAGCAGCAGCAGCAGCAGCAGCAGCAGCAGCAGCAGCAGCAGCAGGGGCAGATGCAACGCAGCCTCAGCCAGACTCGCAAGGAGTCTCGGGATGAGGTCCAGTCCGTACACTCGGTCCCCTCGGTCCAGACGTTCCTCTCCCCTGCCGAGACGCGCGCCTCTGCCGACAGCGGTCACCCCCCCATCCCGCCGGCATCCGTCATCGTCCCGGAGCTCGTCGAGCTAGGGCCCCTGGACCGGACCCTGGGGTGCTCCTCGACACGCTTCGCCGAGCTCTACGGTCTGGGGAGCGACATGGAGCCCATCCTGATGCGGCACCGCCCCTACGACCCGAGAACTCACGAGTTCAGCCTCGAAACGCACGCCATCAGGCGAGTCCTCGAGCGGGACGACGGTCAGGAGTACCCCCTGACCTTCCACATGGCCCGCGACGAGAAGGCCGTCGAGGGCGACCCGACCTTCTCGCAGGTCGACGCCATCGAGGCCTGCGTGCGGCCTCACGGGCCCAGCCTGGTCGAGCTCTTCTGGCGGCACGTCCAGCCCTGCTACCCGATCCTGTCCAAGGACCCCTTCGCCCTCGCCTACAACCAGTCCTACCGCCGCATCCCCGCCGCTCTCCTCGGGGCCGTCTACCTCTCGGCCATCCGCTGGTGGACCTACGACCCGGAGCTCTCGATCCGGAGCCCCCCCGACGCGGCCATGCTCCGCAGCATTCTGCGCACCGCCATCCCGGCCTCGTACCACCGCCCAAAGCTGAGCTCCATCCAGGCAGCGCTGCTGCTGCTGCAGTGCCAGCCCGAGGACCCCCTCAACCCGGACCACACGTTCCAATGGGGCCTGACGTGCCAGGCGCTCGCCATCGGCCAGTGCCTGGGTCTTCACCTCGACGCCGCAAACTGGACTATCCCCCAATGGGAGCGCAACGTCCGCAAGCGCCTGAGCTGGGCGCTATTCATGCAGGACCGCTGGACCGCATTGGCGTACGGCCGCCCGGTGCACATTCACGATGACGACTGGACGGTCGGGGATCTCACGCCCGCCGATTTTACTGATTTTGACAGCGAGGGGTGCCCTACTGCCACCGCTGCCGTCGCCGCCGCCACCACCACAACAACCACTACTGCATCCGGTTCTGTGTCAGGCTCCGTCTCTGGCTCGTCGGACGACGATCGCAGGTCTATTGCTTCTACGGGCATGACGCAGTACATACAGATGGTGCGTCTGACGCAGATCCTGTCTGCCGTCTACTCGAGCTTCTACACGGCGCGGACGTGCCGCGAGCAGGACACCATGATCCTCTTCGAAAAGGCCCGCCCCCTGTTCGACATGCTCACGAGCTGGTACCACAGCATCCCGCCCGCGCTGCAGATGAACGTCGTCTACCAGCGCAAGCTGTGCTTCCACGGCTACCTCCACTTCTCCTACTACGGGGTCGTCATGACCCTCCTCCGCCGCCTGATCCGGTCCACCGCCCTCCCGCCGCGCTGCTCCGACGACCGCGTCCTCTCCGACATTCGCCAGATAGCCCTCCAGACCGCCCAGAGCGCCATCAGCTTCGTCACGAGCCTGCGGCCCGACCACCTCGAGGCCTTCTGGTACTTCACCTCCCCTTACCTCTTCTCCCTCCTCGGCTCCTTCACCACCCTGCTGCTCGTCACGTCGCTGTCGTCGCAGGAGCGCCACTTCTGGCAGGAGACGCTCAACTCGTACCTCTGGAACCTCCGCATGATGAGCAAGAGCCACGAGCCCATGCAGTACGCCGTCAACCGCCTCGAGGGCGCCATCCTGCGCGGCCTGGAGCACGCCCTCGCCGTCAACCTCAACGAGCCGCTCAACGACAAGGTCAGCCCCTTGATGGGCAACTACGCCGGGGACGTGTACGAGTTTACCGACTTTGGCGACTGGGACCTCGCCGCGGGTGGAAACGGAGCCTACGACCTGTTGAGCGGTCTGGTGATGCAGCCAAATCCCATGCTGCCACAAGATGATCTGGGATGAATGAGCAAGAAAAAAAAAACCCCCCAAAAAAACAAGAGCATGAAGAGAGAGAAAAAAAAAACGAATGTTGATCATGAATTTACTCTGGATCTTCCAGTCCGTCTTCCGACTCAACTGAGAGGTCCTTGACACCCATCGAGTACCGCATAGAGATGTCGACCATGTCTACCATGCCGTCCTCCACGAACCAGCCGAGCCTGCGCACCCCTGCGCGGTCATCATCGTGCATGGATGGAGGCATCGGCAGCCGGAAACTCAGCGCGCGGCCCCCGCAAAAGACCTCGACGAGCTGACCCCTCAGGAAGAGGAAGACCCCGTCGACGAGGCTGACGCTGTCGTGGCGCACGAGTTCGGGCCCGTCGATGGGGCGCGGGAGGTGGAGGCGGTACTGGTCCGCCCAGAAGTCGTCCAGGGGAGGGAAATCGGTGACGAGGGCCACGGAGAAGAGGCCGTTGCCAGAGGGGCAGAACTGCAGCCGGTGGCCCTTGCCCGAGGTGTCGGTCTGGAGCATCACGCCGAAGCTGTGGGCGTCGCAGGCGGCCACCTTGAAGTCCACCATGAGGTCCCGCCGCCACTCGGCGGAGCCCAGCTCGGGGAAGTGCGTGGCCGTCGACCCCAGGGAGCAGAGGTACAGGCTCGGGGCGGCGCTGCTGGGCGACATGGGCCTCGACACCTGCCAGATGTAGCTCCTGAACTCCTGCGAGGCGTCGACGCGCAGGCAGGCGTTGGTGTCGGCCCAGATGACCCTCGTGATGGCCAGGTCGCCGCCCCAGAGCCACTTGTTGTCCTCGTCGGCGTAGTCGGCGATCCAACCGAAGCAGACCCTCTTGTCCGGGTCGCCGGCCTTGGGGCACGACTTGGCGGCGTACCAGCGCCGCCCGTCGAGCCGCCCGTGGGAGCCGTCCCGGGGCACGCGGAAGGGGCCCCGGGGAGTGTCGGCGATGCGGTATACTGTCCCCGCGTTGGGGGCGTGAAATCGCGAGTACACGAGGTACCACTTTCCGTTGGGGAGCGTGAAGAGCTCCGGGCACTCTGGGCAGAAGACGTCGCTGGGCGCGTAGAGCGGCTCAGGGGCCACGGTCCAGGAATCGAGGTCCGGAGATGTCAGGAGGGCGATGCACCCGCGGCTCCAGTAAGGCCCCGTCTTTAGACGCGTGCCCACGAGCATCCAGTACCGGCCTTCGCCGCGGTTGTAGAACACAAAGGGGTCGCGGAAGTCGATGTCCTCGAACTTGGAGAGCCCGTCTCCCACGATGTCTATGGGCCGCCCGGGCCTCTGGAACTTGGACCCGTGACGGTCCGCAGCCCTTGTCCGCAGTATCGTCTGCCGGCCGTTGAGGGAGAGGTTGTACCCCGTGTAGAATATGTTCATGTTGTCGTCCGGCCCCAGCACCGCTGACCCCGTCCACGCGCCGTCGGCGTCCGGGTCCAGCTCCGAGTCCTCGCCGGGCCCCAGGATGAACTCCGGGTCCCGGGTCCACTCAAGGAGGTTTGTGGACCGGAGGCGCGACCACGACGACCTCAGGCGCTCCGGGTGGTGCGTCGTCGATGGCGGCGTGGTCAGGTGGAAGACGTGGTATGTGTCGTCGACGAGCAGGGGGATGACATCGGCGGATGCCTCGGAGGGGGCCGATCGGGAGAAGGGGCAGGTTTCTGGCGGAGGAGTCGGGACAGGGAGGATTGATCGCATAACGAAGATGGATAGGCTGCGTAGGTGGTGGATTCAAACTGAAGCAGCGGCGCGCGTCAGGTGGGCCGAATTTCGAAATTCGATGCTCGTAATGTGTAATGTCTAGATGTGTATTCCATTTTCAAAGGGAGAAGCTGGGCACAATGCCCGTCGTCTCGTCGAGCTTATAACCATTCGACGCGCGAATCCCGTCCGCCTTGGAAAGTAAAGAGACTCCAATTTTGTGGTGCTCTGGTTTCATGCCCAACCTTGCATTGAAGGTTCTCCTATCTTTCCAAGCTTCGGAGCAGCACTTCCCAAATGACCAACTCGAGAAACCCCGGCCGACGGCATCTCACGTGTGGCAACAGTCTCGATCTCGCAATTCTCCAGTCCTCAGTTCATTTTTTGGTGGTCATTTTCTCAAGCCACGGCGCGGCGTTCCCCAAGTGGCAAGGCGCGAGGATCCCTGGATGCGGGTTCCATACGAAGCAATCCGTCGAAACTCTATTGCAACATCCTGGTCTCACCGCTTAAAGCAGAGAGTGGAGGGGAGACTGTTCGAGAACACCCAGCCCATGCAGGGAGGTAGAGAGACAATGAGGAGGGGGGTTCTCGAGATGACTGGACAGTTTGCTGCAAACTAGACAACTCGCTGCTGCAAACTACAGTACTCCAGCTCGTAATCTGGGGTCTGAAGCCTCGAAACCTCCCCCCCTTGCTCAGCTATACGGAGTATTATAGTGAGACCCAAACAAGTGTCGGGCCCCTAAGCCAACCGCGAATTACGCAAAGGGGGGGACGCTATCTCCAATCCCTCCTCTTCAGCCCTGCGATATTTCGGGCTGCTAAGATCCCCGAGAGAGCCCGAGGAGATCGGCGAAACAAGAGGCCGAGTTGAGAGGAAGCAAAAAAGCAATGCTAAAGATCAAGTATCCCTACGTCTGGCTGTTCTGCGGCTTTGCTGCCCTTGGAGCTTGCCTGTACGGGTACGATGGCGTCTACTTTAACGGCGTGTCGACACTTGGTATGCCTCCTCTGTTGGAGATGAAAAGAAGAAGCACAACCGACAAACTTGAACTCGTCCCGACCCCCGTGTGTCCTTGTCAAACTGACATGAAAAGATGTCTTCATTCGCCACTTTGGCAGGCGCAATGCCGACGGCGAGTACGAGATCTCCCCCGCCAGCCTGTCCATCATGACGTCCATGATCAACGTCGGCGAGCTGGTGGGATCCCTGTCGGCGGCGCCGCTCAACGACCTGCTCGGCCGGAAGGGGGTGTTTGTGAGCGGCACGATGGCTATAATAGTCGGCGTGGTGATGCAGCTTGCGACCACGTCGAGCAGGGAGCTCATGACGGCTGGGAGGGCGGTGCTGGGGTTTGGGGTTGGCAACTTTTCGGCAACGTCGCCGCTGTACATGGGAGTATGCCATTTTCCCCACGTCTTTTCAACTATCAAACTCCTTTGTTGATGGCTTACACAACCTCTAGGAAATCGCCCCCGAGTCCCTGCGCAGCCCCCTCCTCATGTGCTGGCAGCTCACCCTCTCCGTCTCTCAGATCATCGCCGCGGCCATCAACCGCGGCGTCGTCGACAACCACACCACCTTTGCCTACCGCTTCCCCATAGCCTTCCAGCTGATCTTCCCGCTCGCCGTCCTCCTCGGCATCCGCTGGGTCCCCGAGTCCCCCCGCTGGCTCCTCCGCAGGGGCAGACCCGACGACGCCGCCCTGGCGCTCCGCCTGCTGCACCGCGAGGATACAGGTTATGACCCCTCGCACGTGATGCGAGCTGTAGAGGAGGATCTCGAGAGGGAGAGGGCCGACGAGGCGGAAGGTTCGTGGGCGCAGCTCGTCACGGACCCGATCGAGCGGCGCAAGGTGGTCTACAGCGCGGGGGCGCTGGTCGCGCAGCAGATCAACGGCATCCAGTGGTTCTACTACTTTGGCACCGTCTTCTCCAAGGCCATCGGGCTGAGGGACCCGTTCCTCATGACGCTCATCATGTTTATAATCCAGGTGTTTGTCGTGCTGGCGGCGGTGGTGCTGGCGAATAGGTTGCCCAGGCGGCCGCTCTTGATGGTCACGACGGGGATCATGACGGTGTCCATCTTTGTGGTGGGCTGCTTGGGGATTCCGGGCGGGGATCCCAGCGAGACGATTGGCAAGGTGATTATCAGTTTTGTCATTATTGAGATTGTGGCCTTTAACTTTGCCTGGGGGCCTCTTGGCTGGACCATTGTAAGTCTTACCACTGCTTGCTCCTCAGCTGCTGTTGATAGACAGCCTCTAACGTGTCAGGCCTCCGAAATGGCCGTCGGTCGCAACCGCAACAAGATCTACGCCGTCGCCGTAGCCTCCTTCTGGGTCACCGTCTGGGCCACCGTCTTCACCCTCCCCTACCTGTACTACTCGGCCGGCCTGGGCCCCAAGACGGGCTTCGTCTACACGGGGCTCTGCTTCGTCACGTGGGCGTACGTCTACTTCTGCGTCGGCGAGGTCACCGGCCGGAGCATCGAGGAGATCAACGGCTTCTTCCGCGACGGGATCCCCGCGAGGCACTGGAGGAGGCAGCCGCGCAGGGGGGAGGCGGCGCACGAGAGGGGGAGCGGCGGGACGAGCATTGCGGAGGTTGAGGGGGATGTAAAGACGCCGGTGAGTGGTCACTGAGTGATTATGATGTATCATTTACGGCCGAGATTGATACCCTGATATGATATGATTGATATGAATGCAATGCCTTGGCTTGAGCCTCGGTCTGTCTCTACTTGACTAGTCTCCGGTTGATAAAGACTCTCTTCGTCACCACCCTCTCCTCCCCATTGCACATTACACTCATGACTCTCTCAACAGGCCCCGACCAAGGCTGCCCAAAACGCCACATCAAGTCTCCTCCAACTTCCGGTTCTGGCACTTCCTCCTGCTCAGGGCTTGGGGACGGCAGTGGCTGTAACGGCTCTGTCTCCCCAAAGAGAGGCTCCAGCGGCTCAGCCTCATACTCGGTCGAGGTATTCCAGTCGACATGGCCGTAACCCATGTTGTTCCTCGTGAAGCGCATCGAGAACCCCACGCTGCCCATCCACAGATCCTCTCCTCCGCGGTTGACGTACGGCGTAGAAGCTGGCTCGGGAGGGCTGTGGTTCTGGCGTGTTGCGATCAGGTTGGACGCAGAGACGGGGTTAGATGGCCCGACTGAGTATGATGAGGAAGTTGAGGCTGGGCTGAGGAGGTGTGCGGGATTGATGGTTTGCAAGTGTCGTTGTTGTACCTGGGCGCGACGTCGAGGGCCGTGGGGATTTGCCATTGCGTATGGGCCGTAGTAATTAAACAAAGATCTTTGTGAAGTCTTGGAACCTGGGTCTTAAATACTATGGGCAGTCCCAATTGTTTTGAGAACAGAAAGTCGAGTTATACTGTTCTCTACCGGAATTCCCTTGAACTTGTCAACTCTGAACCCCGTGAGGCTCAATTGCTGTCCTCCTCCTCTCTTTCTTTTCTTAGACACCCTCCCACAAAGAAGCTCCTCGCCAAGCGCGAAGGGTCCTGTCAACTTGCCTCATGTGGCTTGCGGTACCTGGCGGGCATGTCCGTGAGGCCACGCCAATTCTTTGTGTCTTCCTGCAGGGGGGGTATGTCACCACTTCCCGTCCTGTCGGGGCCGTCACACAAAGACAGGTTAAAAATAAATCACGTCAAAAAAGTTAATAAATCTTGAAACCGCCACACTTCGAAATGTTTCAGAAATTATTCATAGATTTTGATGGAGCTTGGTTTTGGGTATTTTCAGTGGTATCTCCAACTCCCAACATCCTGCGTCAGTCACGCTTACACCATATTCTCTCCCTCCATAGCAAATTCCTTCGCTTCATATCTAGACCCTCTCCTCCGAGTGCTCAATGGCAGAGGCCTTGTCCCCAGCCTTGACAATGTCGTCGCCGTCGCTCGGCGCCCGGTCGTGCACGTAGCCAAACATGACGTCCATCTCCTCGAGGGTCTTGCCCTTGGTCTCGGGCAGGAAGAAGAAGGCCCAGACGGCGGCGATGATCATCCAGCACGCGAAGAAGAACCAGGTGCCGAAGCCGAAGGACTTGAAGATGTAGGGGAGGGCCTTTGTGATGGCGAACTGGGTGAGCCTGCGGAGGTTAGCTGTGACAATCACGGGGGTTTTCTGAGAGGTCGACTCACCACTGGATGCAGGCGGCCCAGGTGCCGGTCAGGTTGCGCAGGGCACCGGGGAAGATCTCGGCCGAGACGATCCAGGGGATGCCGTTGAGACCAAAGGACCAGCTGGATGGGGTTAATACTCAGTGCCCAGCGAGGGGGTTTGTGTGCGTGAAAACCTACAAGACAGAGTAGATCATAATCATGGCCGTGGCAGCCTTGCCGCCAGCAGCAGTCGAGGGGGAAAGCTCCTCGCCCGCCTCGATGATGCTGGCGGGGTGGCCGATCTTGACGTACGCGCCCACGATCCACAGACAGGCAGAGCACATGGCCGACGAGATGATGGTCGGGTTGCGTCGTCCCCACATGTCGATGAGGGCGCCGTAGAAGATGATGGACGCGACAGCTGCGAACGCGTTAGTGATCACGATACCTGGGATGTAGTAGAGGAGACTCACCCTTGACGAGGCCGTAGATACCAGTGTAGAGAGCAACATCGCTGATACCGAGGGAACCAAACAGAGTAGGAGAGTAGTAGTTGATGGCTGCACACTGTCAGTCTCTACAGCACTGTGCTATCGGAATTCAAAAGCTTACCAGCAGCTCCAGACATGTTCTGCAGAGCAAAGGAGCAAAACACGAGCAGAACACGGTTCCACATGCCCTTCCTCGACAACTCAAACAGAGCACCGCGGAACAAGGCCCAGGGCCCATTGCCATACTTGCTCGCGACCAGAGCCTCGTCAGCAAGACGGCTCCGGATCATGTCAAGATCCTCCTGAAGATCTACACCAAATCAGTCTCGGTTCTCATAATAGGTTCTTACGGAACTTACACTTGTGATCCCGCGGCAGGTTCCGCAGGCTCTCGAGCGCCTTGGTCGCATCCTCCTCGCGGCTCTTGCGCATCAGCCACAGCGGGCTCTCGTGGAGGAAGAAGCCCCCGATGAAGAGCACGCCCGCGGGCGCAATCTGCACGGCCATGGGGACGCGCCAGCTCGCGGCGGTGGTGGGGTCCATGTTCTGGTTGATGCCGTAGTTGATCCAGAAGCCGACGAGGGAGCCGATCTGGTAGGCCACCTCGAAGAGGCCGGTGAGGATGCCGCGGATGGAGACGATGGAGAGCTCGGCGATGTAGCTGGGGACGGTGGCGGTGATGGCGCCGCAGGCGATGCCTGTGAGGACGCGGCCGGCGTCTGGAAGGCGTGGTCAGGGTTGAGCAACTCTTGGAAAACCATGCTGGGCACTTACAGATGTAGGAGAGCTGGTGGGTGGCGGCGGTCATGAGGATGGCGCCGATGAGGAAGACGACCACGTTGGACTGGAGAGCCCACTTGCGGCCAATCTTTTCAGTGACTGGTCTCTGTTAGCTTGAAGAACTCCTTTTTTTCATCCAAAGGACATACTCAGAAAGCAAAAGATGGCACCGAAAAAGGCACCGGCCTGGAAGGCAGAGGTGATGTTGCTCGAAATGTCGGCCGACTCCTCGGGCTGGATGTTGAAGTCGGTCTTGAAGCTCTGGCGGGCGATGGTGGTGCCGACAAAGGCAGAGTCATAGCCGAAGCTGTGATGGTCAGAATCAGGCCCAGGTGATTTTCTCAGAAGGGGGACCTACAGCAGCGACCCTGTGGCGATGACGGCCGCCTCAGTGTAGAGGCGCCAGTTGTACACCTCCTTGGGCGTCGGACGGTCCTCCACGGCGCGGAAGCCACCCATTGTGACGGTGATGAATGACCTGGGGGAAGTCGTGTAAGTGGTCTGGCGTGTTTTCCGCAGGCAGTTTTTTGACAGCAGCGTCTCAACTCCTGTCTTTGAAAGTCTGCAAGAGAAGAAACTGATGCTCTCAATCTCAATTGACCGAGGTCGTCGTGGCGATCCCTGCTGGTTTCGTCCTTGATCCAAGTTCTGACAAGATAAAAACGTCCCCCAGGCGACAACCAGATATTTATCCTAACGGTCCGTCCGCCAAAAAGGAAAACCCCATGGGTCCTGCAAACCTGCGGGGATTCCGCATTGGTTGGTGCGGAAATCCGGGGGTGGTGTGTGTCGTCGCTTGCTTCTGGGAGCCGACAACAACTTTGACACATCCAGAACCAGGGAATTTAGAGTGAGAGGTGGGGAAAGAAATCTGGGGATGGTGTGGTTCAGGTGGAGCTCATGGCAGGTTCTTTCTTCCGGTTCTCAGCAGGGGGGGCAGTTGGAGAAGAGTAAGTGGACCAGAAGCTGGGGATGGCTTTGTTCACGAGAGGATGGCCCAGTCGGCTCATGAGTTCATGGGTCAAGGATCGGGAACACATGATCTGCGGGAATGACAAGGGCGGATATGCGAGGAGCCGATATTGAACAAGAGGAGAACAAAAATCTGACCATGAAAAAGTTGAGGGTACTCCGTATAAAAGATCCGACTCGCGAGCCGACCGAAGCGAGAGACGCGATTGGAGGGATTGACTTCCAAGGTTGGGATGTGGGGAGGATATGACTCGGGCTAGTTTGGACCGATGACGGAAATACGGTAACTGGGTGACATTGGATTGTGCTTCGGGAGGAATTGGGCACACGAAAACAGCGGATGGCATTGAAGTGAGATTCGTGATGGAGGAACTCGAGATGCGGGTTGACTCGATTGTGTGAACAGCCTCAAGTGAACAGAGGATGAATGTGGTTCTCATCGACACCCACGGTACATATCATCTCTCCAAGAACCAAGGTACTCTCTGGAACACGGCAATGACGCCTGAATGAATATGTTCCGGGGTCCATTTGAGCCTCATCACCTTACATCATGCCCAAATGGTCAGGAGTTTCACAAAAGCAACTGGACCTCCACCATGGCATGATCAGTGACAAGGTAGAATCCCTCGCATCAACACTCACTCGACTCCTCTATCGGCAGCCAAGCCTCAAGTTCGCATTACTCTTCTCGGCCAATGTCCGACCTGGGCTGTATTCCAGCAGCTGACCTCGAAAGTTGCGATGGGAAACTCACTCCCAGTGCTACGAATAGGATGGGCCGGTACCGACGTCTGAAAAACAAGGACTGCGAACTTCAGAACTGGGCTCTCCTGACACGGCAGCGGTCCATGGTTCTTCAATTCCTCAGCTAACGGCCAACTTCTAGCGGAATGTCATGGCTTCACATCCACTCGTCCCAGCACAACGGTAAGCACCCATGCACATCACTCATCCCGCATGTATTCATAGCGCCGTCCCTAGTTACCATCATAAAACATACAGACACTCTAGAAATCCACCCCACGCTTCCCAAGCCCCTTCTCAACCGCCGCCAGCGGCTCCACAACCCCCAGGATCCAATCCTGCTTGCCCTCGTCGCTGTACACGGGGTACGGCCGTCGGCAGTGGCAGCTCTCAAGCGGGTACCCCCTCAGCTTGGCCACAACCCACTTTGTCCCGTTGATCCCCCCCTTGGCGAATCCCCATTCCATCTTTGCCAGCTCCAGCTGCGCCGCCTCGGCCTCCTTGACCTTGCCCGCCTTGTGCAGGTCGTAGATGCGCATGCAAGTCTTGGGGTACAGGTTCGCCACGCCCGTGACCGTCCCCGTGGCGCCCACCGCCATCGCGGGCACGAGCCAGTCGCTCTGGCCCGCGAGGGCCGCAAAGTCCTCGGGCTTGTGCTGCGCCGTCACGCGGGCCACCTTTGCGATGCCGCCGCACGTCAGCTTCACGCCGACGATGTTGGGGTGGCCGGCGAGGCGGTCCAGCATCTCAGAGTTGACGTCGAGCCCGGCCACGACGCCGGGGAAGTTGTAGATGACGACGGGCACGGGGCTCGCGTCGGCGAGCTCCTCGAAGAAGGCCACGATGGCGTCCTGCGTCATGGCGAAGTGGAAGTAGCTGGGGGTCAGGACGAGCACGAAGTCGGCGCCCGCCTCCTTGGCCAGCCGCGTCTCGTTGACGACTTCGCGGGTGCACTGCGACGAGGTGCCCATGGTGATGGTGATGTCTGGTCGTCCTGCGAGAGTCGCGATCTCGCGCGTCGTTCGCACCAATTGCGACTTTTCGGCCGCTGTGAGGGTGACGGCCTCGCCGTTGGTTCCAGCAATGACGACTGAGTAGAAAGGGTTAGCCCAGTGCTTTCGAAGGCCCTTCATGAGTAAACGTACTTCCGTCAAGACCAGAGTTCACAAGGAACTCAATGTGCTTCTTCTGGAGATCCCAGTCGATCTCCTGGTTCGCATCGTTGCCAAACCAAGTGAGGGAAGGGACGTGGATTCCGGGAGGGAACGCCTTGCCCTTTGTCGCAGCAATTGAGCCCATCTTGAAGGGTTGTATGAAGAGATATGTCTGAAAAGCAAGAAACCAACACCGGAGGATGCAGATGCCCAGGTTGAAGAGAGTAAAAAGACAAAAAGTCGAAGTGATGATTGGAAACAAAGTCGGACCGTTCAAGCGGGAACAGCAGCTAGTTTATTCCATCTTTCTCTGCGCCACCGCATCATCAACCCCGCGGGGGGGTCTCCAGCGACGTCTCCATCAAGGTCCAACGGCGTCATGCCACGTCCAGAGGCGAGGACAGGACGACGGAGACATCGAGCCGTGAGCTGCTGCACAACCGCTCAGAGCTGGCCTTCCTTTGCTGAGCTGCCGTCCTCATGCGGGGAAGTTTGGAGATCCTTGGTGCCTCATGTGCAAGACCAGAACCCGATCGGCACGAAGAGAGTGTGTGGGGCGTCGAGCCGACCGCGCCAAGCAGGGGTGGCCAAGCCCAGTCGCATGGCAGATGCATCTCGAGCCGGGGGATCTCTTGAGGCCGACGCCACTCGCATGCCGCTGTGGGCTCTGGGGTGACGACTGTGTCCCTGCCGGTTTGAGGCGGAGGTTAGTGGCATCATCCGGCAGAATGACAAACCCGTCGGTCGTTCTCGACAGAATCAGACAATGGCAAAGCACGAGTTGAAGACGGCGTGCATGACAGCCCGGATATCCATCCTCGCCTTGGCAGCCTCCTGCCTCGCCTGCACCTCCTCCAGCACCTGCGCCGTGATGCGCGCATTGCCCGCCACCTTTTCCATCCTCAATATCTGCGTCTTTATCCAGGCCTTCTCGCCGGGGTCCTGCTCCTCGACGCCCAGCATCAGCAGCGGCCAGAGCATGTTGACGGGCAGCGTGTCCTCCGGGTCCAGGTCTGCCACGATCTGGCGCGCGAGCCTGCGGATCTGGTCCAGCGCCTCGCACGCCTCCCTCGTGAGGGGGAGGCTCTTGTAGGCGACGCGGTGGAGGTGAACCTTGCTGGCGTAGTAGTTGGATAGGTATGTGCGAAAGGCGCGGGTGATGACAAAGGCCAGGTGCTTCGAGACGTGCGGCTCCGTCAGCTTGCCCGCGACAGCGTAGTCCATCAGAGGAGGCCGCTGCTCGTACAGCGTCCGCAGGTCGGCCGCTATCACGGCGCCGATGTTCATGACCTCTGTCTCGTCCTCGACGGTGCCCCTCGAACGATGCCACGGGTCGATCTTGGAGATCCTGCCCATGAAGCTCTGAACCTTTTGGTAGAACACCACGCCAGGCTGATACATAACCTGAAAGAGCACGTCCTCAATGTCGCCATCCGTTCCGTCGTGCTTGGATATGTCGTCGGCTTCCCCGTCGAAACTCGCAGGTGACGCCTCCACCAGGAGGACCTCGTCGTCCTTGGTCAAGAACAGCCCGTCGCCGCCAGCTGATACCGCCCGTCCGTCGAGGAGCCGAATCCACAGAAGCAGCTGCTTCTCGATCGAGGTGAAGCTATTTTTGTTGCTCCCCTGGAATAGCAGGTAGGCCCGCTTGAGGTTGGAGTGCGCCACGTCGAGCCGGCTCTCGAGGATGTCGATGTAGCTGACGAAAAAGAGGGCGGCAAGTAGATACTCGCGGGAAGGGCTATGCTCCATCATGGGCGCGCCATCATGACTGGCCACCTCTGCTACAGCGTGTTCGTAGTGGTTCTGATCGCTCACGGCCCAGGTCCCGTCCCGTCGAGAAAGTAGAAGATTTGAAAAGGCGAGGATCGCATACCGCACCATGGAAGAGACATTGGCCATTTCGACGACGGCCTGCCGCATCGAAAGCCACTTCTTCTGTGTCTCGACCTCGGCAATAATAGGCGGATTCACGGAGCTGGCAAAGAACTCCATGAGCTTGTCGCTTCCACTTCCCTGGGGCAGAGTGGCCTTTTCCTGGCTGTCGTTGCTCTGCGTGAGGGATGGTGCTGGGAATGGGTTGGCAAAGGCGGTCCTGTCTGGAAACGTAATTTGCGAATGCGCTGCCTGTGATATCGGTTTAGTGATCCTGCCCATCGCGACTCTCCGTATTTGCCCTGTAATTCAAGCACTCACCAGCATGTGTGCCTCCAATCCCGGATTCTGATTCATATCCGGCGAAACCTGCTGCCAGAAATCGCCCGAGTCCCACATGAAGCTCGCATAGTCAAAGACCTCGTCGACCGCATGCGCAGGCTGAAACACAGAGTTGCCCGGTGACGCCTCCGTAGCTGGTGAGAGGTTCTGCTCCGGCGGCTGCCCATTCATCTCGGAGACGGCCGTCTGCCTCCTCTGGGTCGACGACCGCTGTTGAGGCCGCCACTTGCACTCCATGTTGAGCCTCTCGCAGTGAGAGCACCGCGGTCTCTGCTCGTCGCACTTGACCTTGCGACGTCTGCGACAGGGCAATCAGTCTCATCAGACGTCAACAGACACGGTCAATTTTCACGTACTTGCATGTCAGGCATCCCTCGCGCGAACGGATATATCTTCTTCCCGACGCGGTAGGCCTCGTAGGAGACATTGCACTGTGGTCCTGGGGTGCCTGGGTCGTGCTTATGCCGCTTGGGAGCCGGGGGATGAGAGGCCGTCCACCGGATGCATCCACAGCATGGCCGTTCATGTTCTGGGAGGCCATGCTGGCGGCGTTGATCGTCGGCGCAAAGGCTGCGCTGTAGTGCCTGATCAGGGGCCGTGGCTTAAAGAGTTGACCGTGTTATTAATGTCCTTCATGAGGCGGGTTAAGTCGGAGCTTTGACGTCTGAGCTTCAATATGGGGTTCGTCACCTGACGGCATCATTTTACTAGCATCCATGAATTTTGCGGGGCATGGAAGCTGCCGAAAGAATTCGCATGCATTCACCCACACGATTTTGAGTCACTAGTTCTGTACTAAAGCAGCTGGCTGTCAGCTCTAGCGTCCAAACCGTCGGTATGGTTCGCCATTGACCTCATCTCCTTCGCTGGGGACATGCTATAGATGAGAATTCCTTCTCGGATGACTCCGGCTGGTCCAATGGAGGTTGAAACGGACTGGAATCAGAAATCCTTCGCGTAGTTAGGTACTCAGGCGATCTGGCAGCAGCCCCCGCTTCCCCGGTTTTTGGCAATGCAGCGACACGACTGTTCCTGTTCCACCGAGGCAATTCTAGAACACACTTCGCAAGCGGCCAGTTGAAACCATTTACAGCTTATCCACATTCTGAACGAAACGACAATGTTTAAACTCGATCATTAATACACAAAAGGCCGAACCAATGCAAACGGACCCAACTCCAGAGCGTGGCTAATACCAACACTCACAAACCCAAACCCAAACCACTCTCCCTAATGTCACTCTAAGAATGCGATGAACCAGAACCTGCTGATACTCTGGCGATGCATCATCCATGCAGTCTTTGACCCTTAGCTCCCCGTGCTCATACCCTGTGAGACTTGCGCACCTCCACAAGCCCGACGGTCTTCTTGGTAACTGCCGCCCAAGTGGGCATATACTTAAGAAGCTCATCCAGGGCTGGAATCGTGCCAGGCTTGTTCGCGTCGCTCCAAGCGCAGCTGACAATCACTTCCAGAGGGTCCGCTGTTTGAGCTGTGAGTGGCTTGTCCACTGCTCGCGCCTTCAATTCGCCATCTTCCAGACGTTCAGGCTGCAATTCCTCAGAAGAAATCTCCTCAGCATGTTTGGCGTGTTCATCCAGGTACAGATTCAAGGTCCAAGGCCGATTTCGATCACGCCGCCAGAGCTGGATGGACTTGAACCCTTCACCAGGGAACCCTCCAAACCGAGGATCTCTTGAGGCACCTCCATCGACAGAAAAGCCGTAGATCGGGCGTGACGTGTGGATGTAGCAGAGTCTCGTGTCGAGCGCGTCGATTCGGAGTCGTGCTTTTGATGCATCGCTGCCATCCACCGTCTCAACCCAGAGCAACTCCTCGGGATTCTTTCCCTCAACCAAGCGAGGAGACAGAGAAGAGGAGTCGTACTTGCATTCTATCAGGTCTCGTGCAGTAGCCGGTGCACACTTGATGTCCTGCCCGGATGTACTTGGCAGCGAACTGATGACGGAACGCGAGAACTCTTCAATTCCCATAATGGAGACAGTGTCGGTCCCGTTGTCGAGGTCGATAACTTGCTGGAAGTAGAACTTGAATCGGTTGCTGTCGGAGAACGGGAAGGCGACCAGATTGTAAATAAGAGTGCCGACAAAAACACAGAGGAGGAACATTGGGATGTGATGTGTGACGCGGTGGATGAAGGGTGTCAGTGGGAGCAACAGGAAAATGCTCACGATGCCCAGAGAGAGAATAGGTACTAGGAGGCTGCCACCATCAGTGCCTGTCATCTGCAAAGCCGACATCGCGGCCAGTCCCATGTTCCCAAACAGAATGACCGGCACAGGAGCCAGGAAGAGGAACTGGAGAATCCAAGTCCAAGTCGGAAGGCGTCCGGACCATGTTTGCTCGTGGTCAAAAGGCTGATATCGCCGCATTCTAGGCGGAGCAGGCGAGTTCTCGGCGACAGATCGACGGTACGTGTTGGCAAACGAAGTCTGAGTGCTGGATCCGTAACCTGGTTCTCCAGCTCTAAGGGGCGTCGTCTCAGTAGGATCCTCAGACTCATTGTCGTCGGCACCCTCAGTCTGAGCGGACTCAGTCTCTGTTTGAGCCCTTGGCGGTGGTTGATCCCCGTTGCCACGGCTCGAGATGTCTCGTGCCTGATGCGCATCATGGAGCTGCATCGCAAAGTCATGCTTTCCAAGCAGGGCGAACTGCTCTAGTAGAGAGATGAGTAGGGCTAAAAAGACGCCGGACTGAAGGAACACGGTGGCATAAAGAGCGGCGATATGCAAGCGATCCTCCGCCACAGCGCCGAACACCTGTATGACCCAGCCAAGCACAAAGAGCCATATGAGAACGAATCCGCGGTGGAGGGCGCTGGGGCGAACGAAACTGGACCCGCGCATGATGAGCCAGAAGGAGAAGTAGAAGAGCGAGAGTGTCATAGACCACCTGTGACTTGTTAGTTAAGCACGGCATGGCTTTAAGGCAGTACTCACACGGCGTAGGGGCTGCTGTAGATGATGAGTGGGTTGAACTTAGCAAGGAGAAGCGTGGAAGCGATGGTCAGAGCCCCGGCAAAGATGAGCGCAAATGGGAATCGCAAGAAGCCCTTCCACCCACCCAGCACGACCGGATCATCATTAATGTCGTAGTGCATCTTGATATCCCTAGCGAAGAAGTAGTACTTGTCCTTGCGAATCAACAAATAAGTGATGGCAAAGAGGATTAGAGGCGTGGCGACAAGTAGCGTTAGTGACCATGCAAACAGCCCTCTAAGTGCAAATACAGCCCAAGCAGCGCCAAAGATATCAAACCAGACGCCATCCGCTTGTTTTCCGTTCTGGACTAGGTCTGGGTTCCCATCGGATCGATCGCCGTGGAAGATAGTGCCGGTTGTTTGTGACAGTTTTTCCGTCGATGCGAGAGCCGCCGAGAGCATGTGCCAGATGCTGTTAACAGAGGTGTGGCGAGTATCGTCCTGGTTGGTGTGATAGCGAGCGCGAGGGGCGTAAAAGGCAATGTCCAATCCACGTTGACCGTAGACATCTGCAAAGATCTCGTAATCAGTCGCGCTCTTGATGACGCCTCTTTCGAAGGCATTAGCAGCGACGACGGTTCCAAACGGATGAGGGGTCTTGGAGTACACCTTGGCGGCTTGCAAGTCGGTTGTGCGGAACAAGAGGGCGCGACCTCCGGCTCCAGCACCCTCGAGGTTGACGAATGTGTGGGTGAACTGCAGCAAGGGACTGTAGCCAAAAGCTCGGGCGCCAAGCAAGCCATCCTCTTCGGCGTTGTTGAAGAGCAAAACGATGCCATTTCTCGGTTGTCGACCTTGAGACGTAAAGTAACTCAAGAGCTGGAGCATCGAGACACAGGACATGCCATCATCGGTAGCTCCATAGCCGGTGGAAACCCTAACGTCGTTAGAACAGCGGAAGCAAATATGGAAGATGGCAGCTCACGAATCAAAGTGACAATTCACCAGGACACCACCCTCGCCGCGGAACTTCTTGAACGTCGACTCGGAGCGCCACCATTCGCCCTCGGGGTCATCTTTGCCGTGGATGTAAACATAGTAGTTGTTTCCCTCGAAATACTGACCCAACCAAGACCCCTTGGAGATGTTCGTGCTTGTGCGCTTGGCCGTGTTGTATGTCCAGGTCACGTTGGAGATGTTGTCATCAAAAACAGTGGCTCCTCGAGGACGGGACTCGAGATTGATCTCGTCGCTCTCCTCAAGACCCGAAGCTTGACCCCAAAAAGAGGCCCTTTGTCATGTCAGCTCTATGACCCCCACAAGATTTAGTCGAAAGAAGCCAACCTCGTGTGCCAGTCTATACCGCCAATGGTTTCAGTCGTGTAAGGCATGCCATTGCGATCAAGAATCTCCTTGGTGCGGTTAATGAGAAACTCGCGGACTCGGTCATTCTCGTGGCTGTTGTACGGATGGTATGCGCGGCTTATCGACTGCAAATCCAGCCAGGCCTCGGTCAAGTTGAGGCCACGGTACAAGGAGCGATCCGCCGGAGCCGGAGGGACGGTCTCGTGGACGTAGATGAGAGGGATGACGAGAGCGAGGTAGATGGCCGTGGTCCAGAACGAGACCGAAGTCGGCCGGAAGGCGAACGGGTTAGAGCACCTCATGGCGGACTGGGTTGCTCTCAGGTGATGAGAGTGGCCTCAATCACAGAGGTTGAAAGAGGCGTGATCGATTGACCCAAGCGAATGGGACGTCAGTGCGCCACCCGGAGCAGGATGAGGAAGCGGCACAGCGAACGACTACTTGGATAACAGATATTTCTGTAGGATCATCGTTGGGCTGCACAATGACGCGTAGCAAAGAAAAGACCGAAGCGGACGATGGAGCACGTAGGAGAAGAGGACGCGATAAGGTTCAGAGGAGAGAACAGGGAGGAGGCTGGGTGAGATCGCAGAAGGCTCCCAGTTGGGTGAGGTTTGTCATCCAAGAAAAATGGAACGCAGGTAAAAGGGTGACCAGAAAGGGAATGCGATCTATGAGAATGCGCCTTCCTCGTCGCGACCGGTTAGTACCTTCCTCGAGAACGCCCAAAAGTTGACGTGAGGTCGTAGGACTCTGGCTCGAGGCAGGTGTGATGGCGTCGATTGCGTTGCTTCCCTTGTCACATGGCCCAAGCTCCCCGTTTCGGGCCAAGTACGTCCAGTGACGCCAGAGCCGCCAATGCGGGGTCCCAAGCATGAATGAGCTGCATAAAAGATGGTGCATAAACCGGGAACTTGACAGCACGGAATACGGTGGGATTGCAAGGGATCGAATGGGCATTTAGATATTCACCACGGGACAAGCAAGTCACAGGCACATGATGAACCAAGATAGCCGAGTTAAAATAATCAGTACATTTTGCCTACACGATTAGTCCGTTTTCTCCGTTGAATGAGTGGCGACTAGCTGCTACACATGAGTTGATGCCCTGTAAATAGCGTTGTTACGAAGCTGGATAGGCCAGTTTTCAGTTGCAGAGGTTAGTCGAGTTCCGAGTTAAGAGCAGTCGTACAATCTTTCCGTCCTCCGTTTTTGATCTGATGAACTCGAGGTACTTCGTTCTGATATAGCTGAAGCGTTACGTAGGGTCAGAAAGGCTCCATTCCCGCCCGGCCTCCGTCCATCAGTTCCTCTCGCCATTATCTAAGCACCGGGAGGCGGAGGCGGCGGAGGCTGGTCACTGGGAGGAGGGGGAGGAGCATCGCCCGAAGGAGGCGGGGGAGGAGGAGCCGCTCCGGCGTACTGCTGAATGAAGGCGTTGATGTCACCCAGGCCCGGAGGGGCACCGGGAGGAGGCGGAGGGGCACCACCTGGAGCAGCGGCAAGACCAGGAGGAGCGCCCATCCCGGGAGCAGCTCCGTAGCCACCGTAGCCGGGATATCCAGCATACCCACCCTGAGTTCCAGGAGCCTGTTGCTGCCATGGGGGAGCCGCACCGGACGATCCGCCATAGCCTTGGCCATAGTAGCTGTCGCCGCCGTTGCCGCCGTTGTGATGGTCCTGGTTGCGGCCACGCTCCCGCCATGGTGCCGATGATCCTCCCTCATTGTTAGAGTCCTGGTTTCGACTGCGCCAGGGCGCAGGTCCTCCAGTAGGGCCACGCTGCCAGGGCTTCGCGTCTCCGTTGTTTTGAGAGCCGGGGCCGGCCTCGATGCGCGCAGGAGGTCCGTTGGACGAAGAACCTCCGCCGAGCTCTTGCATGAGTTGCTGGGATTTGTTTTAGCATAGGCATAAGAAGTGCTTGACTGTGTGACTTACCTCCATCTCGCGATCAACGGCATCACCACTGCCGAGGCGACCAGCGCTGCGGCCGCCCGTATCGTTGTTACGCCAGCTAGCACCGCGCTGACGGTCAGGACAATCGCGAGCCATATGGCCCGCGTTGCCACAGACGCGGCAGATGATGCTGGCGGTGTAATTCTGTCGCTCGGGGCAGTCGTATTTGCGGTGACCGATCTTGCCACAGTTCTGGCAAGCCTGGTTCTCGTCATCTCGGAGGGTACCGTTGAGCGCGGCGAGTTCTCGGAGCTGGTTACGCTTGAGCTCGTTCTGGCCTTCAGGGATAGAAGCAGCCTGCAAAATGTTAGTAAAGGTCTAGATTCCAGACTGGGGTCGTCTACTCACAGTCTCAATGATATTGTGAATGAGCTTCTTGGCCTTGTTGACCTTCTCTTCGGTATCGGCCATGATGAGACAGTGCAGGTCTTCCTCCTGGTTGCTGGCATGCGCGGCATCAGACCGGCCCTTGCCCTCCTTGACGGAGCCCTTGCCACGGATGGCAATCTTGGCTCCAGAGTCTGCCTCCATCTTCTTTAGAGTATTACCTCGGGGTCCGATAAGTAAGCCAACTTTAGTACGAGAGAGCTAGTGTTAGTATCTGATTCGCAAGGATTAGATGAACGAATGAAGGGTTAGTCCATTTCGATGAAGGACCAGGCCTCTCAAAAACACCAGGGGGCGTGATGGTGAGTCTGGTCAAACTCCAAAAAGGAAAACGGGGGGGGGGGACAAGATATTGGTAAGTAGGGTTGAAGGGTTAGCAATCATACTGAAGTTAATTTCCGGGTAGTCGTTCACAGGGACGTAGACCTTCTCCTGCGTCTTGGTAGGTCTACGGTAGTCCTGCGGTGGGTGATAGTTAGGAATGGTTTTCATCGCCTTTTCGATGAGCTTGTGGCGTTCGTCTTCAAGCCGCTTGCGGTAGCGGTACTCTCGTGTGTTGATACGTCGACCATGGTTGTCGTACTGCGGAGGAGGGGAGGGCGATCTGTGCCTGTGTCAGTGATGAAAAGAGTAAAGGGTATGGGTGGTGGCTTACCGATCACCATCGGCGGGGACAACATCGTCGATGCGCAGCTTCTGGGAGATTTCTTCGATTCGCAGATGCAGAGTGTAGGCCTCGAGCTGCTCGCTCGTCATGTTGGACAAGATGGCTGTGGGCAATCCCATGAGGCCAGCCGCCTTATTCTCAGATGCGTCACCCCATCGGTTTCGCTTCTTTCGTCGTCGCGGTCCATCGGCTTCGCTTCGTGGTTCGGGGTCGCGTCCGCGCTTCAGGTCTCGGTCGTCATCGACGAAGTCATCTTCTTCGCCTCCAAAGCGACGCTTGCCTAGGGGGATATTATTGGATCCCGTGATTCCCTGATTTCTCCAAGACATTTTTTCTGAGGTTGCGCCGTCAAATGCGAATGGAGAGAAAATGCCCAGATGGTGATGAGCTGGACTGTGGCAAGGAATGAAATTGGTGCTTCGATGGTCTTTCAGAAAAGGTTTGGGGTGAGCTCACGGCTCGGCGAAATATGTACCCGTAATTTCGCCATCCACGTGCACGTGATACCCAGCTTGCATCATCGGTCACCGAGTCAAGTTGAAAGTGTATCAGAATGCATGATCCATGTAAAAGTCAAGAATTGAGGACTGAGTTCCTCATAACCTTTCGCCTGGGTCATAAAAAAGCTTCTTAAATACGTGTTGAGAAGCTACTTGCATTATATTGCATCGCTAGAGGCGGTACCTGAAGCCTGCGACTTGCCAGTCCGTGACATCTTCAGAGTCTCCTAACTCTACCGGCCTATGCTCCCCATCTCTCAAGACGCCACCTGATCCAGCACTGCCCGAAATCCCTTCCCTTCTCGTTCTCCCTGCATTGACCCAACCGAGATACGCCCTGAGACCCAAAGCACAAGTGATGGCCAGGCTGTAGCAAATCATGATGGCTTTGAACGCCGTCCCATATAACGGATCCTCTGATTTGCGGAAAAAATGAGGCCCTGCCATGTTTCCGACGCAGTAGGCGAGGAACAACATAGCCGTCATGGTCATCTTCTTGGTGACTCCGCGATAATTCGACTGCACAAGGGCCATGTTGAGAGGCATTGCCGCGGATCCGCTCGAGAGGAAGAAGTATGCGACGAGATGCACGCCGTGGGGCACATGGCTGCGGTTGTAAATGATGGCGCTGCCAATGATGCATGGTAAAATGACTCCGATGATAAGGAGGCAGTTCAGGGTGCGGAAGCGACCGGCAATGTAGCCGCTTCCTGCGATGATGCTAGCTGATAGGAGCGAGTAAGGGATGTTGATGAGAGTAGACTGTAGGTTCGTGAACCCGAAAGACTCGATGACGATGTTTGCGAAGCTTTGGGAGCCGCCATTTGGGATCTGGGTTAGTAGCTCGATGCTGACGAGGAACCAAGTCTTGGGATCGATAAGGCACTCTTGGAATTGATCCCATTTCCAGTGCGTATTCTCTGTTATTCCAGTGCCCGCGCGGGCGATGCGCCGAATAGCGACGGTTCTCTCCTTGGGATTCAGAAACTTGGCGCTCGAGATGTTGTCCGGGAGCAAGAAGAACATGGGGATAGCCCACAGAAAGGTCGCGGTGCCCAGGATGATGTACATCCACCTCCAGGGCCGAATGGCCGTGTTCTCAATGTGTCCAACCCCAAAGGCGAGCAGGCTCGCGACAAGCCCACCGACAGAGTTCCCTGCGAACCAGATGCCCACACGAGTTGGCATCTCATCGCGCGTATACCATGTTGAAGTGAGAAACATGAAGCCAGGCGTGATGGTTGCCTCTGCAACTCCAAGCAAGAAGCGCACTGCCAACAAGCCGCCAAAGCTATGGCATGCCGCGGTGAGCGCGACGGCTGAGCCCCAGAAGAGGGTGTTGGCGGTGAGATACTTTCCCGTGGGGAGACGCGCCACGAGGACAGTGGTGGGATATGTCCATACGAGATATCCTAAGTAAAAGATGCTCCCGACCCAGCTGAATTGTTGTCCCTGGAGGTTCTACTCTACTATCAGTACCACGGGAGCTGAAATTGGGTCTTGAGCGTACATTGTCTTCCCGAAGCCCAAAGACAGCGGCACTGGACAGAATGATCTTGTCCATGAAGTTGAGCATGTATGTGACAAACAAGAGGGGAATGAGCGCTCGGTCAATCTTTCTGAGGACAAGCTGTGCCACCGGTTCTTCGCGGATGTCATCCGGCTGAGGCGGATCCTCAGGTACCCCAGGAAGCTGAATTGAATGCTGAAGCAGCGGCTGCGTCGCGTCGTTTCCAGCATCATCTGGGACATTCATACCAGGGGACTCGCTCGACTCCGGCAATTCCCTCAGGCGATCCGGGGAAAGGACTCCATATGTCGTCATGGCGGCTATAGCATTTTCTCTGCAGTGCAGAGGTGGCTCGATCAGGATGATCTGAGTTGAAATGATGGCCAGAATTATCCATTAATGGGTGTTGAGCTACGGTGTTTAATCCATACCGCGTATCTTCATTTGCATGGATAAGGTAAGTAAGGAAATAGGCACTGCAGCTGAAAGAAAGTGAATATCGGGTCTACTAGTCTGTCCAATCGCCATTGATTACCCTATCCATTGGATGGGGCTGGGGTTTCTTAGACATAAAAATCAGAGATATCCGAAGAACATTCACAGATGCTCGAGTTTAAAAATGATGAAAACTTATGATAAAAAAGTTAAGGGTTTTCTTTTTGTATGATCGACTGACACTCAGAGCCAGCTCCCTCTCGGTTGGTCGGCTGGGGGCCCCCACCTGTCGTAGAGACTAGGAAACAATGTGGTCTACCTTGCGTCACTCCTCTAACTCCGTATAACCAAAACAATTCCGGCCCAAGTAACTCTTCCTCTTCACCGCTTCCTTCATATTCACTCCTTTAACATTTGTCCGATGCTGGCTCACTAAGAATATGTATGTCCCCCGCGCCTATCGGCCGCTAGCCCAAGGCCGGCGAAGCCTGAACCTAGCTAACAATGCGAAAACCGCCTATTTTCCCCATCTTGCCTATCTACAACCGGCAACGATTTCCAAAAATAATAATAAAAGAAAGAAAGAAAACACTCAAGACCAGAAAGAACTTATAAAACGGGCATAGGATCGTGGACTCCTCCTAATGTCACCTACCCAAACAAGCCCAACAACGCGGCCACAGCATTGGGTAGACCCCTCGACGCTTCGTCGTTGTTCTGCTCTTCATCGGCACCTTGATTTCGTCGCTCCCCCGTGGTGGAAAAGGCCCCAAACAATAGGGCCATGAGAAAGGTGCTGACGGTCAGTATCGTCGGCCCGAACAAGGTGAAGCCCTCGATGATTGTTGTCGAACTCTGAGCTATCGGTATCCCGAAGTAGAGGGTCATGAAAATCACACAGAACAGGTATCTAGATGACAATGTTAGCGTTGCCATCTGACCGCCCGCGCCCGGCGAAGAGGATGAGACGAACAATTCTCTTCGATAAAACCCCCGGCGGGGAACGTGAAAAAACTGCATGGTGAGGTATATGGTGATGCATATCCCCCAGACGGTGTAGTTTCTACACAATGGAAGTCAGCCAACGATCGAGATCAGAGCCCGGGAGGAAGACTTACGAGATCCAAGCCCAGGGAGAGACTCCTTCGATCGTGCGAAGAGGTATGACAGCGAGAGCCGTACCCGACGCAGCAACTCCGCTTCCGATGCTCAGCCCTCTTGGGAGCGTCCATGCCACAGCTGCCACCGGGACGCCATAGAACAAGGCAAGCAATGTCAGGACCGACTTTTGATGAGGTTGAGCGCGGCGTCGATTGCATCTGCCCGATGTGGTTTCGGTGCCCACAGCGAAACTCTGGCCCAGGCTTCGTGCTTGGGAAACCACAGCTCGGAGTTGACGCTGATCAAGGAACTGATCAAGGAGCTTATCAAGGAGAATCGAAAGCCCTATCGTCCTCGCCAGGAAAAGTAGACGCAACCCACCGACTGGCATAGAATCGCCGAGCAGAATCTGCAAGACGTTGGAGGTGTACAGTAGGTAAAAACATACGTCGATGCGGCACAAGGTACTGCATATGAGGTCGAAATTGCCGAGGACTTGGTGGGCACGACGTGAGGATTTCGAATCGAAATCGACATCATCGACACAGGTGCCTGCGATACCCATACTGAAGCCGACATCGCACTCGCGGGGGGGGGGTTGTGTCATCCTCTGTGGTTTTATCTTTCTCTCCAGCGTCAGAACCTCCCGCAGCAATGACACCAATCGACGGCCGGTTGCTATAAATCCCCTGGTAACCGGCAGGTTCACGCATAGACCCGCTGGTATCGCTGCCGNCCAGCGTCAGAACCTCCCGCAGCAATGACACCAATCGACGGCCGGTTGCTATAAATCCCCTGGTAACCGGCAGGTTCACGCATAGACCCGCTGGTATCGCTGCCGATGGCCACGTCAAGCCAGTCGTAGGCGCCGATGTTGGCAGCGGATCCTGAGGATGATCCGCTGGTGACCTGGTATGCGTCTCCTCTGGGATTGAAAGGCGTGTGAAAATCGTCCCAGTCAGCTATCGGCCTATCGAGGTCGAGACCGTCCGGTCCGCTGTTACGCAAAGCTGTCTCGAGGGCCTCGAGACCGCCCAGGTGGTAGAAGGCGGGCAAACTCTTTGGATTGAACATTTTGTTGAGCTGTCCAGGAGTGAATGCGAATGGATTGTTCTCGACCCGAAACTCTTCCTCTGTTCCCGGTTCGGTGCGCAGGGCCTCTTCGATGTTCTGCTTGACGACTGTCCGACAGTCGTCCGTGGAGCCCTCCATGATCCGGCTCGGCTTGGAGTCGCTGTCTCTCGAAACTTCTGGGTCCAAAGAGCTGAGAGAAAGCCTGCTGTTCAACTTGTTAGCCCTCGACTCGATACGCTCTTTGTGGATGGTTCTCGTAGCTCACCTGTGGGTTGCGGATAGGTATAGTTGTGGTGGGAGAGTTGGTCGTCTTGGAGAGAAAAGAAGGGCGATGTACGAGCCCGGCAAACGTCCACGGGTCAAACACTATGCTGAGCGACACCGTGGGGAGCGCAAAGTGCAGAGGCGGAGTCGGCAATGCACGCGTCATATCGGAGGCCTCAGAGCCTGATTCCAGAAAAGAACACTTGCCTCGGTTTTCCCCCACAGCCAGCAACCTTTCCTTCAGGCAAAGCCTTCATTAAAATAGGTTCAACAAGACGACGCCGCCAATTCGTGTCATGATGGAGGTGCTCGGTGTTATTGACGCGATTCTGACAATCGCGCAAACCGCCAGAGAACTCTCCTCCTTGATAGATTCCCTTTATATCCCCCGAACCGGCCCGCGCATACCAGAGTTCGAGGCTCTGAGAAAGACACTGGAGGCAACAGAAAGCGATTTGAACGTCCTGGCTCAAAATCCCCGGATCCTATCTCTCTGCGATGATGCCACAAGTTTAGAGACAAGAGATTCTCCGCGAACGGAACTCCTCGCCATGTCAACGCTGCTGAACGACACAGAGGCACTGTTGTTTTCCCTGGGTCAGGAAGCCCACGCAGACTTGCCAGACGGGAAGGGATTCTCCACGCGGGAGAGGACAGCTGTCTGGGACCAGTCGCAAGCGTTGAGATCTCGGTACGTCGGGAAGAGTCGTCGAGTTATCATTGCTAATTTCGCCGTCAGTCTCGAAGCGATCAAAACTTTTCAGAGTGGCATGAAGCCATCCACTTGCTTCGACGGTCAAGATCCCGGGCGAGATACGACTCCAACGAACATGCCGGCCGAAAAGCCGAACCTCCTTGTGGTCCCGATGGACAGATATTTACATGACACTGAGAAATGCTCTCTCGTGCCCACAGACACAAGTCAACGTGGTCCAAGGGAACAGCGTAAACGGGCGATCGAAGTCACACTCGTGACTCTGGCTACATGCTCAAGCTATGCAATGGAGCGTTTTGCTCGTCCAGAAGCTCAACCATCGGCGGCCTTATTCGTCACGGCGATCGGGGCGTACGCATCTTCGGCCGGATCCCTTTATTACCTTCATTCTGATCAGCTTCATCTCGACTTTTGTCTCCTTTGTGGTGGATTACTTGGGCTTGTTGCTGGATGGGTGGCGGGCTGGGATTATCAAGAGATTGTGTTCCGCAGTCTCCCAGGGTTCATTCTTGCGAGTCTCCTGGTTGGGATTTACTGTCTTCGGCGACGCTGAACGACAACACAAGACTGGTATTCGACAGAGATTTGTCTGCCACCGGAGTTGAGGATATCGTTTAATTTCCAAAGCACCTATCGATCATTTCTAGAAGGGCCAATAGGGTATGCGATAGTGTTTTCATTTTGTATTCAATCAATCTAGCCTAAGAAAGTCAATCCTTCGATTCAAAATAAAGATCATAAGGACCTAATCATGATCTACCCAGGGTATTGAGAGTAATTCGGAGGGTTACGACGAAATCGCCGACCAAGTGCTGCAATTCCTCACGTAATTCAGTTCCAATTGAGACAACTTATTACTCCTCGAATGGGTTCTTTCTGTTAAGCCGGTAGCATTTTCTCTACTCTAGATAATAATGACCGACTCGTATTAACTACCTCAACTCGGGGAATCTCCAGAATCCAATATCCCTACTTGTCCCTATCCTCCGGACCTACCGGCCTCCTATGCCCCGTTGTGCTTCACATCAAGAGGCTTCTGGCTCAGATCCGAACACCAGCACAGCAGCGTCTCATCAAAATCATCCGGGGACTCGTCCTTGCCTCCCCCAAACCACGAGTCCTTCAGCTTGTTGGCCCTCACCCACTTATCGTTGCACTTCAGCCACGTCATGAGCGACTGGTACCCGCTGTCCAGCGCGCCCGAGATCCACGCGTGGTGCGTGCTCACGGCCTCGCCGCAGACGGAGAACTTTCCGTGGCAGTAGATCTTCTGGAACCGCGGGTATATGTTGGAGAACTGGCCGGGGCCGAAGAGCGCAAAGGCTCCCCCCGTGTAGGGGTCGTGGGACCAAGCCCAAGCGTGGTGTGTGACGTACTGCTCGCGGAGGAAGTCGACAGAAGGGGCGTCTGGCTGCTTTTCCCACAGCTTGGCGAGGTTCTGGAGGCAGAGCGTGACGAGGGGCTCGTCTAGGTGAGGCTGGTTGTTCTTGTCGTACCTGGGGATCAGGGAGCCGATGCGGGTGGCGTCCTGGGCCCAGGTGTACGAGACCATGAGCACGGCGGGCTTGTCATCGCCGTCGTTCCAGGAGGGGTAGACGACGTTGCTGATGGGGAGGTCGGTGCTGGAGACGCCGCCGTACTTCTTCCTCTCTCCCGGTGGGGGCTTGGGGTACATCTTGTTCCACCAGGGGGTCTTGAACTTGATGGCCACCTTACAGGAGCGGTCGTAGGCGAGGGCCCGGATCCCCGTGAGGATTTCGTCAGGAAGCTTGAGGCCCTGAATGTCCATCCGCTGGAGGGGTCCCATGGCGGTGGTGTTGAAGACGGCGTTGTAGCTTGTCGTCTTGGTGTTTCCGCTCTGGTCCGTCGTAGTCACGTCGATTACGTTGTCCTTCAGGTTCTCCGCCATGGCCACCACGGGGGTCTTCCTGTACACCTTGGGTGGCTTGGAGTTGTCCTCGGGCCAGTCAGGGTCCATGATGCGCTTGTACATCTCTTCTGTGACGACAGACATGCCGCCCTCGAGGCGCCACCATGGCTGTCCCGTGGCGGCTTGGAAGTCGCTGTAGTCGCAGAGAGACTCGAGGAATGCTTGGTCAAAGAGACCAGTTGCTCTGGGGGCAGGTCAGTCGCTGTGATGCAGTCCAGGGGTGGCCGATTTACTCACGTCTGGTTCGTCTCTACCTGGAGCGTATCTTTATAAGATAGCCTTTTGCATGTTTGTTAGCTTTCAGATGTTTTGTAGATGAGAGAAAGGGGGGGCGCTGGCTAGATACTTACTTTTCGACAAGCATGAGGAACGCTCTGGTAGAGTAGGCATCTTTACCACTCTTCATCAGCTCCTCGAACTCTGCGTCAAAATTGTTCCCAAGACGCTCGACAATCTGGGCGATTTCTCCCTTGGAGAAAGGACTACGTGTCGTTAACACTCTGTTCTCCGTTGGCCACACGGGGACTCACTCAGGTCCAGGCTCGGGAGCGCCATGCTTGTAGCAGTGGATCTGGGGCTCGCATTTGTCCTTGTTCCCTAGAGTATAGTACTTCTTCCTCTCCTTCAGTTCCAGTTGGTCGATGAGGTCCAGGGTGCTGCAGATGTCAGAAAGATCTCGATTTTTCGGACATGAGGATCTACTCACGACTTCATCGCACCAATCTGCGGGATGCGCATGGCTCCAATGTCGTAGTAGTTGTGAGCACACTCTGCGTCCTCATCCTCAGGGAACTTGTGCGTGTAGACGCGCCCGCCGATCCTGTTGGATGCCTCGATGATGTCGACATTCGGGATCTCGAGGTACTTGAGCATCATGGCGAGGTAGAGGCCCGTGACGCCGGCTCCGATGATGGCCACGCGACCATTGTACGGCTCACTGTCCGCCTTCAGGGCCTCCTCATGGCTCAGGTGCGCATGGTCTGGGGGATCGAGGTTCCGGGGAGGGAGGGGCTCCGAGACGTCATAGTCTGTTTGGCGGGCACGCTCTTCACGGAGATAGAGGTTCAGCAGAAACTTGGAGTAGGCGGCGCGGAAGTTTTCTGGGATCTGGGGCTGGGGGAGGAGGTCGTCAATGGGAATGGTGGGGAGCGCGGGGAGCTCGGCTGTCGTGGCCATTTTGAAGCTTGGTAGAGATGTGCGATGAGTAGAATGAGAGGAGCTTGAAGTTCAAGCAAGTTGAGATGGAAGGGTCTATTACTGCAGAAGACTGTCGTCTTATATAGACAATTCACGCAGCATGGTTGAGACTAACCGAGCTATTGCTCTCTAGTTAACATAGCTGTGTGAGCCGCACATAGTGCCGCTGAACGACATCACATTCCACCGCAGCAATCGTCACGGGCGGGGGAAAAGCCATGTGGCGAGCTGAGCTACGAAGCTATCAACCACCGCAGTTGACACTTCTAGGCCGTTCTGTCTCACAACCAGCAGGTATTATCGCACAGCCCAGTCTCACCGGCGATGGTCGGCAACCAATGAGGTCCGGTCATCACCGCGCCGAGCAGGGTTTCCGCATGAGCTGAGGAGCCTCTACATATCACCCACTATTATAGTGGGCCGCGGGAGGAACCGAGTCTAGAAAGACGTACCCGTTGGTTCAAGTGGGGCTACGCCCCAAGGCGAAC